>ML788563.1:41516-81531 GCA_009831015.1 Picea engelmannii | reverse complement strand
TCAACACGTGCAAACAAATCGTCAAAGCAAAAGTCTCCAGACATAAGCGGCAATGCATTGCACATTACAATGTTAAATAACCAATAAATAATAAATAACTAATTAATAACTAGTATTAAATAATCAATTATTTAATAAAGAATAAAATGTTTTAGTTTCTTGTATATGCACCACTAATAGACATACTTGGGCAGGGATATGCCTATGCAGAGATGCAAACAAATCATCCAAGCAAAAGTCTCATAAACTAGGCAGTGCATTGCAATATCAAACAATTAATAATTATTTAATTAATTAATATTAAATAGTTAATAATGAATATTAAATAATTAGTTATTTAATAAATTGCACATTGCTACTTTTATTTCCAAGCCTTTTTTTTACAAAGTTATATGATAAAAATGTTCTTAGTTGTTTTTTACTTTATTCTTATCATTGTCTTGTTTGCATAAACATTAATTCTATTCTACTTTATTATATCAATTATGTTTTTGCAAACATTATTCATTGCCTATGCACCATGCCAAAAAATTTGTGTAACATTTGGAAAGCTCTTGCCATTAGAACAAAATATCTTTTGTGCTAGTCAGACATGAACCGGTTCCTGCTATGCAAGGGCCCCAAGTATTTCCTGTATAAAATTTCATTGTCGATGCATTATTCTCCAAACATTTCTTGGACAAAAATATTTTTTCCTAGTTCCTTTTCACATTATGCAAAGTCTTTTTCCATTCCAATATTCTCGGACACCATGCACCTATATCTTCCACATGTTCGCACTCTGCACATACATATCACTATCACAGTCATGACTTTGCTAGTTTTATTTTCAACCCTTGTGGGCACAATTCATAGTTGATATGGGCACACTTGCCACTTCCGCAATTTAAAATTTCCAACATCTATGCACCTGCATCCTAACAAGCTATGTAATTTGCACGGTAATACAATTATTTATGACACCTTTATTATCGACATTTGAAAAAAACTAAAGTTATTTATCGCTTGTCGAAAGTAATTGTCTCGATTTTCTATGAGTTGTTTAGTGGTTTATATTTATGGCTACCCACATTTTATAAATAACTTATGTGTGGAAACAACCTTTCAGTGAAATCACTACAACCATACCTTCCACAATTCCCACCGTTAATAAATGCAATAGTTTCACAGTACAACTTCTGGCAAGCTAGGTAATTTGCACTATAACCAAAGTATTTATGATAGCATGATTTTCTCCCATTTGGAAAGAAAGAACATAAAATAGGTAATAGATCCCATGCAAAGTAAATGTCTCTCTCTTGTGTAACCTACGTAAGGTTCCTATTAATGATTACTCATGTTTCAAATACAGTTTATATGTGTAGAAATGCTTTTCTGGTGAATAGGTTGTGTGAAATCCGCTTTAAAGTAATTTGATGTTGCTAATATACCATTTACAAGGTTCGCCTATACCGAGATTCATTAAAAAATAAGCACTATGGAAAACAGAACAAGGAAATATCCCTTTTGCAATGATACTATCAATTCACTAGCCAAGGAAGATAAGAATTTCCATGGATTGTCTCGTACTAGAGGTTATTGAACAGGTTACTAGAAGAAAAGAAAAATGACACTCTAGACGACAAGTCTAGTCAATGTTGGTTGTATTCATGAGGTCTTCGACTTCAAAGAAATCATAACCTGGTGTGCTCGAAGGTTTGACTCAAGCACAAGGATGATTAAAGTAACATGAAAAACAAAGAATTCAATGGTGCTTATTCTGAAAATGTTCAATAAAATTCTTTGTCTTTTGTTTGCAAATAAAACTCTTCTACTTGCGGATGAAAATGCCATCTTCGCTTCTAAGCCAAGTGGCTCCAATGTGTTGAGAGACTTTCTACTACCTTCTGCAAACATGTCGATCGACCTTTTAGCAATTGATATAACCTTTCTACAAGAACCATAAGGGCACTTTTCATGGCTCTTTCGCCATGTCGTTGGTCGCAAGTCAACTTCACACATACCCAGGTTAGCTCTATATGCACGGTACTTCTGATTTCACATGGATGCCATGTTTGATTGGGCAGAGGTCATATCAAATGAACTTTGTTTTGAGTTAAGTAACTACTTTAGCACTCAAATATTTTTCATGGCCGCATATTTGATATTTGAAATTTTATTATGCAATTTCTTTGAGATTCTCCATGTCCAGGGGACTATTAATATGCACAACAAACCAATTTAGTTCTGGTACTTGGTACTATGCAAACATAAATCACCATTCAATTTTTACATTGTTCAAGATAATTTTGTTAGAGAGTTCAAACACATCTTTGTTGGGGCAGAGCCCAAGAGAATAACCCAGGAAGATGAATATTTTATTAAGGGAAAGGGAATTTTAATTCAAGAGAAAAACCATACTTACATTCTCTTGTATGGTTGTCAAGAAAACCCACCTCTACTCCCTATATTTGTCTACGACAGATATTTTGTTGTGGAAGTTTTCCACTAGTATACATCTTGATGTATTATATTCGACAGAAAGAGAAAAAAGCAATTCATTACATTACCTCTTCGAGTTGGAGACACAATGGTCATGAATATAGTGCATTTGAAACAAGTCTCAGAGTCACTTAGTCAGTTTAATCTAAAAGAAGCAGACTCCCTAGGCGGTTTTGATCATGGGGCCCTATTCTCCTGACATTTAGCATGCATAAGGTACAACAACCTTTTTACAAGATTTGATGAAGAAATCGTTAACAATCCATAAAAAAAAGTATAAGAATACATCCAGTGATGGCATCTTGATAGAAATAAGTTCAAATATGAAAATTCGGGGTTAACCAAGGCAAAGGAGGAAAACCAGTGCTAATGTCAAGTCTTCCTCCAATCGTCAACCATGTAAGAGCTCCTCGTCTAAGAAAAGAATAGAACAACACATGGTAAATGGAGAATAAAGTAATGACGGGTCTGCTGGAGATGATAGTGGTGAGAAACCACCTCATGTGAATCTTGAATGAAAACATATAGTCTTGCACCAAAAAAGGAAACAAAACCCAAATAGATACAATCCGCAAGATACAAAAACCATAGAAAAAATTCAAGACATGGAAATTGAGAGCATAAAGATACCGAACTAGGTATCCCAGAGAATTACTGAAAGCCAAGAAATTACATAGGACCTCGCAAGAGAGTAACCTATGTTCTTTGACAACCAGTCCTTGACACCACACAATACTCAATACAAGAGGCATGAAAAGAAGCTACAGATAGAAAGGGTTGGTGTCAAACACAAAAAGGTGGTTCAGAAATTAAGGTCAATTGTCAATGTATCAGGAGTTGCATCCTATGAACTCATGCAACTACATTGGTCCACAGGTGATACTCTTGCAGATTCAATCTCAGAACAAGAGTTTCAAACCATTAAATTGAAGAAAAGAATAAGTGAAATTGAGGACATACTCAGTCCTAGACTACTATTTGCATAGCCACTAGCCATACTTTCAACAAAACAAACTCCTCCAAGTACTCCACTCCAGGAATCTCAAGGCCAATCACCAAGGCCCTACAATTGTTGAATGGATTCAGAATCTATGGTGTTGATAACATTAATAGAAGACTCAATATAATCATACATCCGTGGGAAGTCAACACCAATCTAATTGATCTTTCACAAGGGACTTTAAGTTTTATTGGAGATTTGCAAAGAGACTTGCAGCATGATGAATCCTGCTACAAAAATGGGCTAAACACTTTTGTTGCACGGGTCACTAGTATTAGTGACCATCAAAGAAATCAGCAAGGACTTCCCAATAGCAATAGAATAAGGCAAATAAAGGCAGGTTGGGAACAACGAATAAAAATGGTGCAAGATGCAATTTCTACTTGTGAAAAAATCGATGAAAGAAGAGGGGATGCTATTTTAAAATATTTTGATGTGGTTAAAGAAATGCAAGGTCCATGACTTTTCATAAATTCAACAAAGATCACTAGGGAGGAGATTAATAGTGACATGGTGACAATGAAGACTTCATTAGCTAATGAATTTGACAACCTAGTGGAATTTCCTGAAGAAGAACTGAAATAGTGGCTTGTTACATTTTTCAATGACAATGAAGAGTATATGCCAGCCATCGAACAACTGGAACTTACACACAAAGAAATGGAGGATGATATTTTCACGGTTCAATTTAAGTAAGAAATCACCATTCCACCAATCAAAAACTATATTTATAATTGGGTCAATAACACCTCTGAACAAATTTTTAACCCAGAATAGCCACCTAAGACAGTTTTTTCAACAAAATGTCTAAGCAAACAAATCTTATGAAATCAGATACAAAGGATCGAAGGACAAAATAGAACTACATGATACTTGCTTCTTCATAAGTATTATACTCTTTGCATTTTCTTTTGTTATCCTTTTCTTTTGCTAGCTTGGTAACTGGTCACAATTGTTCGTTTTATGTTCTTTGCATGCTTAACATTGTTTTATAACTATTTTTATCTCTTTATTCCATGTCATTATTCTATTTACTGGTCCACGGGAGCCCCAACCCCAATCCATTTGGACAAATTCATTTTCTTTATACAGATATTATTTAAGAGACAATTGTATATTTTTTGAACTTGTCATGGAACTGCTTAGCATAGATGACTAGTGATTCTCCAGGCTTTCAATTTAAAACTTAATTTTCAAGTATTTTTTCACTCTCTATGATTCTTCAATGAAACATCATGTTAACTCATGTGCATATGTGCTACTTTAATTTTATTCTGGCAAATGTTATTTTGACTTTTAGACTTTGTTCACAAGCATTATGTAAAAGACAATTCCATATTTTTTTTGTCCTTTACAAAGAATTGTTTTCGCATAGATTCCAATTGGTTTTCAACCCTTTGAATATTAAACTGAATAGCCAATTATGCGTTCATTGTGTATCATTTTTCAATAAAATATCATGCAGTATCATGTTGAGTTCTTCGCATATATGAATATTTACTTTCATTCTGCAAAATGCTATTTACTTTCATAGCTTGATTTATTTGTGAATGTTTAGTTAACAGAGCAACTACATTGTCAGACTGCATTTCACTTGTCTATGGTGACAATTTATGTTGCCCCATGTAAATCGGAAAAAAAGTTGCAAAAGCATCTTCCCTGATCCATTGAACAATGTCTACTGGACCAACAATTTTTGCAAACTGTAGTTTTCAATTTATGTTATTTACAAAACTTGTTTTCCTACTAACCTCGAACATCCACAATTCCTTTGCTTTTCCATTATATTTGATTTGTTCAATTTTTTATGCAATGTCTTTTTTACCTCTTTTGGACTATGTTTCGTGTCTTTTGTTGTATGCAAATTGTCTTTTTTAAACATCAAAAGAAAAAAAAAATAGTCATACCAATAACAAATTCTTGATCTGTTGCTCACAATATCAACTTTCTACACAGAGAACAAATATTGTAGAGGGAAATTAATCACATCTTCTTTCTGCATATCCTAAGTTGTGCATAGTTTGAATTGTCTCACACACACCTTGCCTTCCGTGCACCTCCCATTGCTTCTAGTGGATCATGGGATCTTTTATTGTGCATTGCATCTCTGCATCTTCATCTCCGCAATCTCTTTACAAAGTTTTATGGTAGATATTTTACATAGTTATATGTTAAATATCATGTCTAGTGCAGAAAAATATAGGTCCTTTGCTTCTCTCACACTTGCACATCATATCTTTCGCACACTTTACATAGCTTTCAGTGAATGGTCGCATCAACGCACTTTACATTGCGTCCAATACACCTTGGCCTCCACGCACTGCTTTTTACTAAGTTTTATGTTGCCTTCCACACATCCACACAAGTGTTTCCCCACACATCAAATACTTAGTTAATAAAATACATATTCAGCACAAGCATGTATCCCACACACATATAACCTCTGCAATTCCGCACATGTACATCCTTGCATAGAAAACTCTTAGTAAATTAAATACATAAAAAACAATCTAGTTATTATTACGGCTAGTGTGTTTTGTTTTGTTGATTTCATTTTCCTATCAAATTCAAAATACAAAGTACATTTATTTATCACAATTTGTTATGTATGTTGGAGATGTGACAATTTTGTCAATCGATTTTATTAGAAGTCGTTATTCATAAATGTGATGCTTCAATTCATTCATAGATCTCTCTTGTGTAAATACATAACAATTATTTTTAACAAACTCTTAATTGCATCGAAGACAACATCTCCACACATAAGAAGCAACACATTACACATTGCAATATCAAATAATCAATAATTATTTAATTATTTAATTATTTAATATTAAATAATCAATAATTAATTAATTGTTTAATATTAAATAATCAATAAATAATTAAAAAATAATTAATTATTTAATAAATTACACATTGCATGTTGAATGTTATAACCCTAACATTTGGCCCTCTTACTTTCATTTTTTGCCAAGCCATCATTGAGTTGCTCTTCTTAAAAACTCATTTTTTGAAGATGTACGCGTCCTGCACCGATATTGCCCGCGTACATACGCTTGTTGCACCACTACAACTGGCGTGCGTACGTATGTTGCACCACTACAGCCAGTGTACGTACATATGTTGCACCACTACAACCTGCATATACTTGCAAAAGATGCAAAAAATAAAAAGTTGCAAGGAATTCGTTGAGATTATGGGCTATTGGGTAGTTTCCCAACTAATCCACTGCCTATAGCCTGTCACCCAACCAAATAACCATCCTTTTGTCATATAAAAGGAGGTGTTGGGATATCATTCCACATCTAGACATAAGAACAATGAAACTTTGCATGTTTCACATCCCCTCCTTGCCCCAAGCATGTGCATCCCTTTTGTGAGAATTGCCTCAGAATTCCCTAATTTTCCTTCCTTCATCCATCATAAACCCATCCTACTTCCCAAGAAGAAGTTTGAGAGGAAAATCCATACGGAGGTGCACTTGGATCTTGGTGAAGAGGAGCCCAGACCAGGTTCGTGGAGTAGTAGCCAGCTTTGGTTGTAAGTGATCATTGTATTATCAATCAAAGAAGTACTTTTTCTGTCCCAAAACATGATGTGTCGAATGTTTGCATTTGATTTATGTTTTATTCTAACACCTAACCCTTGATTTATATATGAATTGCATGCTTGTAGTTTTCTATTTATCTGTCTTTGAATGTAGGCCATCCTTGGGAGGAGTTTTGCAGTCAGTGAAGCAATCAAGCCCGAGACGATCATCATCGGACGCGGAGTAGAGGTACAATTACCCAATCCTTCTCATTTTTATTTTCTTGTATGAGTCTGGGATATGTCTGGGGTAGTTAGAGAAGTAGGATACTCTTAAACGGTTATTGATCTGCCTATATTGTAAACCCTGGTGTAGCCATAGGGGGGGTTTTCCCGCTAGCAGAACATGCGACCATACTGGGGACGCCTCTAGGGTTTTAAGGGATTTTTTAGGTGTTTGATTGGTTTTATACCTTTTGAGTTTTTGTTGAGTTTGTTGAGACTTTTAAGGGATTTTAGTCACCTGTTGGAGCCATCCCACTTCTCCCTGCCCTATCATTTTGTTTGTTTTATTTCATTTTTCAAGAAGTACAGAGGTGTACATGGCTTGTTGTGGGTCAGCACGCGTACATACACATCCTGCTTTATAGACAGCCCGCGTACATACGCAGGTTGCTTAAGCATCAGTAGTGTACCTGGTTCAAGGGACTGTTTTTTAGGAAGAGGCAATCAACCTCTTCCTTGATTGAGGTCTTTACTTCTCAGGATCTCTTGACATAGTTCATTGCCTTTGTTTTTGCAGTCAAAGCCTGGGTTAGATGTCAGTTTGCTTGTCTTTTTGAAGATTTATTATGTTTACTTTGGAAAGGGTTTTAGGCGAGTCTTTGAGTTGTTGATCAGCCGGTTTGGTGTCTTTAGTGACTCCTTGCAATCCGCAGTGGGCTAGTGGTCAGTTTCAGTCTTGTCTTGTCTTGTATTTTTCGTTTTTCCCTTTCGTTTGCTTTAAAGAAAATAAGAAAAAGATTTATTTCGAGTTTTTCTTGTTTGAAGCATTTTCAAATAAAAAAAAAATATTTTCCTTTCTTAGTTTGGTAAAGTAGTTGGAGTCAGTTATCTTACTTGCTAGGAAAAAGAGTTCATTTTTTAAGTTCTTTATTGATTTATTAGAACATTAAGTAGCTCGTAGTCGAGTGAAATTTCATTTTAGGTCTTTCTTTTAAAGATCTTAAAAAAAAGTTAGTTATAAAAAAGTTGTTTTAAAAAGTTAGTTGCAAATCTTTATTGTTAACTAGAAGTAATTTTTCTTTCAGTTTCGTTTATTCCTCCTCTTTTCGTCTCTCATACACATCACTAGTTTCACTGCCATATCCTTTGATTTAAAACAAGCCATTTAAAACACACGCTAATTTAAAATTAATTAGACTTTTATGTTTGTAGGGTCAATCAACTAGTTTAGGGTAGAGCCTTAAATTAGGTTGGAAAGGAAACTCTTCAAGGCTTATAAACAAACATTGGAGTCGGAGCTAGGGAGTATAAAAATTTCAGTGACGTGAAAGTTATCCAGGACCCCCCTCTAACACAGGGGCTAAACACGAGGTCGTGTGAGGAAAGGTAGCGGAGATAACCCCTCCAAAGTCTGACCAAACGTAGTGGGGAATGCATATTGAGGATCTGTCGTGGGATACTATCGTTGTCATTTTCCTACGGAGCTTCATGGACCTCGAATCCATTCGAGATCCTTAGTTGTATTCCGGACCAATTTTTTTTGATACCCTCGGTAGGTTTCAGACTTGTTATCATGTTCATTGCGGTCCACCCGACTGTCGACTGTACCCACCTGGTGATTATTTACAAGTTGGAAACTTAGTTTCCTTTATCATAGCGACTTACACAGGCGACTGCAGGGGTATACCGTGGTACCTAGGGCAGACATCGGGTCAAACTTTTCAGAGTGTACCCCGAGGGTCCTTCCGTGTTCTAGTTTCACTTTCACCGGTAAGTTTCTCTAGTGTTGGCTGGCGTAACTATTCTTCCGACTAAGATAGTGGTTTGATTGATTTTCCTTTAAGAATTTTTAGTGTGTGCTTTGTGCTCCTTAGTTTTCCATAGTCATTTATTCAATCATTACTTTGGGTCTCTGACCTAAGGTGGTAGACTACCCACTCCACTAGTCGTGAGGAATTTTCGGTCTTCCGCTTAGAAACATGGAGTTGCCTCTCTATAAGCATTGCATTTATACCATTGGTTCGCTAGAGTCAGTGTGTGAGACTATTACAGACTTGAAAGATCCTGCAAGGGGAGAACTTGTGCATAAGATAATCATGGAAAAATTTACCGACGATACCAACCAAGGAATCCCTTCACAAGGGGATTCTCGTGCTTTTCCTTTCTTCAGAAACATCGGTGTCCCTTTGATGGCCACTTTGTACATTCCTGGTTTGAATGTGGGACTACCGGTTTGGTTGGGTACCATTACAAATGCCCTAAATGATATTGACGCTTATCAGTTAAGCACCTCATGTCATGGGCACCATGTTGATGTTCCTTTGTTAGCAAAGTCTTCTCCTCCTCCTTCTACCTTCCCTGGTGAAAGTATAGTTACTAGTAATTGGAAGTCTAAACAAAATAGAAAGAGGAAGAATATGAAGAAGAAATCACCAACCTCTGTGAATCATGTTGGAGATAGTTCCTAAACCTCTGCAAGTCATGTTGAAGACCAACACCCAGCCTCTGCAAGTCATGCTGGGGGAAAGTTCCTACCGTCTGCAAGTCATGTTGGGGGGAAAAGTCCAGTCACTGGTAGCCATATTGGTAATAGGTCTGTAGCCTCTGCAAGTCATGTTATCGACCCATCACCAACCTCTACAAGTCATGTTGGAGATGTGAAACCAACCACTGCTAGTCATGTTGGGAGCATTGGTTCTATTGAGAAACCTAGACGGATAGGACATAATCCTAATTTCCCTTGTAATCTTTGCAAGGTAGATCACCTTACTCATTTGAGCCCTAGCATTCCAGAGATACAAAGATTGTGGTCCCTGCCTATAATCTATTCTGATTCTAAGTCTTCTAAGGTTTCCTTGCAGCCTATTCATCAAGTGGTTGAGAAAGTGATCATGTCGATGTAGTATTCGGTTGATCCCACTCTTCTTTTGGAGATTGTCGAGTCTACCAACATAGTCGCGTCGATATAGTATTTGGCTAATCCCACTCTTATTTTGAGGGGTGATGTTCTATAGACCATGTTGTCTCGCATCCTATTCAACCATTGGTTGAGAAATTGGTCATGTCGATGCAGTCTTTGGTTGATCCCACTCTTCTCTTGGAGAGTGTCAAGTCTACCAAAGTGGTCACGTTGATGCAATCTTCGGTTGATCCCACTCTTCTCTTGGGCAGTGATGTGTCTACCGAATATGTTTTTAGCATTTCTAGTTCAGTACTTTCAGAACAAGGGGGCATTCCGCTCACTCTGAGCAAACCCCCTCCAATCCCTAGGATGGTTTCCTTTGATTGGAATGATCTTGTTGAGCCTTGTCTTCCTTCTTCCACACCCTTTCAAATAAGGTTTGAAGTTAATTCAACAAACATTTATCAATTTATTGTGGATGAAGAAGCCTCTACAATTATTTATCCTCCTTGGTTTGGAAAGTCTTGGGTTCTCCCAAGCTTGTGTCTGCTTCGCATGAGCTGTTGGATTTTGACAGACATCCTAGTGAATATTTTGGGATTCTTCCTCAGTTGCCTATCTCATTAGGTGGGAAGACTTTTCTTGTCGATGTTATAGCAGTCCAAGGCCCGTTAGATTTTAATATGCTTCTTAGGCATGATTATGTATATGTTGTGAATGATGTGGTGTCTATGCTCTTTCGAGTGATGCATTTCCCTCATAATGGAAGAATTGTCAGTATCGACCAACTGGCATCTGATAATCACCATCCTAATTCAGCATTAGTTCAGGCTACCCCTTTATATGTTCCTAGTTTTCATGTAGACTCTACCCCACCACGGGTTAATTATGTGGTGTTTTATCCTCGATGTTCAATTTCTCCTGAGCAGGAACTTGTTCACTCATGTTGTCCTTCTCGAGACATGGTCTCGGAAATTGATCTATTGGTTTATCCAATGGGGGCATGGGAGCCCTCGCTTCCCCCTCTTGGTACAAGTGATCTCGTCAGGATTACTTGAGAAAAGTAGCCTCCTGGAGTCTTCTTTAAGCCCTTTTCAGACTCTCTAAACATGAAAAGATTGTCGAGCGATCTTGTTTCCCTTCACGCTCGCCAAACTCAAATTTGAAGGCACATCTGTCTGGTGGTAGTTTACCCATTTTTCAGTTTGGATGGTCAATTGTACGAATAAAGGTATACTCTAGGAACTTCAGTTCGCTAGAAGAGTATTCTCAGGTATAAGTTTAACCCTTTTTTGGGCCTGAGGGACTAAATTTACGAAAAAGGAACATTCTCCTTGGTTTTGGTTTATCACCTTTTTCAAGCCTTGGAGATTACTTACGAAAAAGGAACCCTCACGGAGCCCATAGTTAATCTCTTTTCAAACTCCCTAAAATTGAAAAGATCGTAGAGTGACCTTGTTCCTTCACACTTGTTAAATTGGTCCAGAAGAACATCTACTAGCATGAGTTTACCCATTTTTATGGCCTGTAGATTATGGAGGAAAAAGGTACACCTCGGGAGATTTGTCTCGCCGAGAGAGTTCTCTTCAGTAAATTTTATACCTTTTTGGGATAAGGAGACTAAATCTGAGTGAGTCCATAGTTAATCTCTTTTCAGAATCCTTAAAATTGAAAAGATTGTCGAGTGATCTTGTCTTTGTCACACTCGCTAAAATGGTTTTGAATAGATGTCTTTTCGGTGCTAGTTTACCCCTTTTTTCGAACCGACTAGACTATTTCCGAAAAAGGTACCCCAGTGGATTCTTCTTTTACGTTTTTTCAGACTCTCTAAATGTGAAAAAACTACTGATCTTACCTTCTCTGGGCTCGTTAAAAATACATTGAAGGGGGTTTCATTGTGCCTTGCTAATTGCATTTGCATGTCTGCGTCTTTGGCCAGATTCTGGCTCCATATTTCTCTCAACTGAACCTTTGAAGCATGCCTTATATGCAAGCCTTGTAGCACTTTGCCTCTGCGACCTGACACCTTGACCCATGGAGGAATTTTCCCCAAGTGTCCTTTTCTTGCACATGTCTCCTTGCTTTGAGCATTAGTGTGTTCCTTGTGCTTGGAACTAGCATTCTTGTGACACTCGCTCCTCCTTTGTAACATAGTATTCTTTTATTATTTTTCAAGCTCTTTAAAAATTGAAAAAGACAAAAAAAAAAAATTAAAAACCCAAAAAGAGGGGACAGGAAATATATATTCTTTTTTGGCAGCACAATGAGTCGCCCTTGGACAAAGCACATCCTTTCGTTTGTTCGTCAAGATTTGGGATCTAATATGACCTTAGGAAGTTTTTCTCGCTACATAGAGTTGTGTCCTCCTTTGTTTGGTTACTCTTCCAAACACATGGAGAGTTTGTGTTGCCTCCTACATCGTGAACTTATGTCAATGTCATGCTGCCTGAGTTTAATCATCTTTCGTGCTATTCTCCAAGGGAAGTTTCACCCAACCTGGGTCGACCTTTCTGTAGTTTTTCTCTTGACCTCATGCCCGACCATCCCAAAAATCCAATCAATTCCTTGTTCGAAATCAATGAAATTATATGCCTGATCATCGAGATCCTCTTGCGTTTTCCCGATGACTCGTCGAAGACCTATGGGTAGTGAATTTGTACACTCACATTACACTCCTACCCGAGTTTTGAAGATCTTGTATTTGTTGCTCGAACTCTGAAGGCCTCATCTCCAGCTATCAGGCGTCGTTGGCTTCTTGAAGATGGATACTATACTTGTATATATTTGATTTTGAGATGTGGATATGTTGTGTATTGCTCACAGCTACATTTTATATGGTTATATGAAATGGATTTGCAGTGTATTTGATTGGCATCAATTATTTATTTCATCTCGAGCATGGGTATGCCCGCCTCAGAGAGACAATTGTTATTTTTGCAGATGGCACCTCCCGAACTCTGGTCCTGGGCTCACTCGTTTCATACATTGGTGAATATTTTGTAATGTATTTTGTCCATCAGATGCTCTTCTGACCTCACACATTAGGGGGAATCTGTTATAACCCTAAATTTCTCTACATATGCATACCTGGCATTTGTCCCTCTTACTTGCATTTTTTTCCAAGCCACCACTGAGTTGCTCTTCTTAAAAACTCATTTTTTGAAGATGTATGCATCCTGCACGAATATTTCTTGCGTACATATGCTTGTTGCACCACTACATCCCGCGTACGTATGCATGTTGCACCACTACAGCCTGTGTATACTTACAAAAGTTGCAAGGAATTCGTTGAGATTACGGGCTATTGGGTAGTTTACCAACTAATCCACCGCCTATAGCCCGTCACCCAACCGAATAACCATCCTTTTGTCATATAAAATAAGGTGTTGGGGTATCATTCCACATCTAGACATAAGAACAGTGAAACTCTTCCCGTTTCACATCCCCTCCTTGCCTCAAGCATTGGCAACCCTCTTGTGAGAATCGCCTCAAAATTCCCCAATTTGCCTTCCTTCCTCCATCATAAACCCATCATACTTCCCAAGAAGAAGGTTGAGAGGAGAAGCCATACAGAGGTGCACTTGGATCTTGGTGAAGAGTAGCCCGGACCAGGTTCGTGGAGTAGTAGTTTTCTTTGGTTGTAAGTGATCATTGTATTATCAATAAAAGAAGTACGTTTCCTATCCCAAAACATGATGTGTCGAATGTTTGCATTCGATTTATGTTTTATTCTAACATCTAACCCTTGATTTATATAAGAATTTCATTCTTGTATTTTTATGTTTATCTTTCTTTGAATGCAGGCTAGCCTTTGGAGGAGTTTTGCAGTCAACGAAGCAATTAAGCGCGAGAGGATCATCACCAGACGCAGAGTAGAGGTACAGTTACCCGATCCTTCTCATTTTTCTTTTCTTGTAAGAGTCTGGGATATGCTTGGGGTAGTTAGAGAAGTAGGAGACTTTTAAACGGTTATTATGTGCCTACATTATAAACCCTGGTGTAGCCATTGGGGGGTTTTTCTTGCTAGCATTGAACATTGAACATTAATAAAAAATTATTAATCCTTTTTTTTGTATATAACTATATTAAAAAAAATTAAAAAATCGTTTTCACACCAACTAAAATATATATCTACATGTGGATATACCTATGCAAGGATATACATGTGCAGAGATGTAGACAATTTTTCAAAACAAAACTCTTTCCACATTAGCAACAACACATGCAAGGATATACCTGTGCGGAGGTGCAGAGGCTATATTTGTGTAGACTATATCTCTTCTCGTAAGATGTATAATTATTTTTTATTAAAATAATAATTAACTTTCATTTTTAATATATGTATATACATAAAAATAATTTTGTTGCACATATACATCTGCATAACAATATTTTGTTATTGATAATATTCATAACTATTAGACTAAGTGTTTGTTGTGCAAGTATACCGCTATGCGGAGATGTGGAAGCTATATGTGTGCAAAGCATATGTCTATGCTAAATATGTATAACTAATTTTTATTAAATTAATAATTAATTTTTAGCTTTAATATATGTATATTCATAAAAAATATCTTGGTATGCATATGCATATTTTACTGCACATTCAACATGTTACCTTTTTCTTTATTTTTATGAAGTTTTACCCTAAATGTTTTTACTCCAAACACTTTACATTGCTACTCGCATATGCTTTAATGTCCCTTTCCAAATAGGATCTCCAAAGAGGAGGCTTAATGGTCTAAACCGCCCCGTTAGACTATAGCCAGGGCCAGAAAAGGGGTAAACAGGGTTACTAGAGGTCACTCTAGTCAAAGGTTTTATGTTCAGAAAGTGACATTGAGCTAAAAATGGTTAAAAGCACTTTTAAGTCATTATGAGCTAAAAATAGAACAGATGAGCTAAAATTAGAAGTCAACAGTGAATTAGGGTTTCAGCAGTGAGTTAGGGTTTTGGAAATCTATAAGAGAAGAGTCAACAACCTAATTCATCATTATGCAGATTATGACTGGTCATTGAAGAGAGAGGCGCATCTCAGGAGAGATAGTTCAGTGGATTCCAGGAGGAAGACACAAGTTGGTCGATTTCAGTGTTGAGAGACACACCCTAGTCACCGGGAAGATCACACAATTCTTACATCGTTCTTCAACAACAGTTACGCAGGGTCCAGCAATAAGGGCACACTTATCCAGGGTGAGGGCACAACTCTTGAGCAGGTTAAGTGGATCGACTTGTCCCATCTGAGAGGAGTTCAGAGATTCCCCTCCAACCCAGTTGAGAGTAAGTCAAGGCGCATCTTTTGCATGATTCCTCATCATATTCCAATGGAGGAATCATCTAGGGTGAATTTTCCAGAATTGGACGTGCGACACTTTTGGCGGACACATTAGGGGTTCCCGAGCAAGCATCAAATCAGATTCAGGGAAACCCTTCTGACCCATTTACCAGTAGACCAAGGTGATCATTTTGAGATACATCTCAGTCGATTCCGATAGTCGAATCACTAGGGTGGATTTTTCCAGTGAGAGAGGGGTGCATTCCCCCATGGGGATCCATCTAGGGTCCAGAACCACCAATAGAGGGGTCGGTCAGTTACCAAGCCTGAGAGATAGAGTAGGGCCCACCATTTGGGATAGTTTCCAGGCCATTCCAAGAGGTATAGCTGCCAGGGAAAACTTTCCAGACTTCCAGCAGTTACCGTATGAGCTACCATAGTTCCAGCTCATCCATTGATCATGTCGTGCTCATCTATTATCGGGTATTATCATTTAGTTTGATTATTGTATTTCGGTTAAGATCCTTTTGTCTTTTGATCTAGTCGAGTGATTCATTTTATTTAGTCATATTCGGCCTTTGTACTCCACAGAGATATCATAATATAAACTTTGCAGTCCTTTGTAGCATTTGTTATTTGTATGATCATTTATATGTTGTAAACAATTAATCCTACACACACATTAGCAACGTTTCCTAGACTATCCAAGTCAGGAACATTACAGTGGTATCATAGCTTTAGTCCTGCCAGCCTGTGACTAAATATGATGAGTGCAACAGAAGACCTAGAGGGTCGTGAACACATAGGTGACGAATATGTCACTTACAATAGGTGTAGCGAAAGAAGGTCTAGGCCTAACTTTCCTCCTTTTCCTCCTAGATCAGAGGAAGATGAAGAGGCACATAAATAAGAAGAGAGAAGGGAAGAGAATGAGGCTGAGCGCAAGGCAAAGACGGTGCTAGGAGACATATATGAGTGACCATAAGGCAGTGGCAAGGCCCCCATGGAGCCAGAGATAGCTTTCATGCAGGTTATCAGCAATATGTTAGCTAGTTAGAGAACCATGTCTCAGTCCTTGGCACAAGTGGTTGATAGATTGGCTAGAGTAGGCACCTCGGACACACAAGCACCGCATGCATCACAAGGGAACTTAGGAGCAGGCAATAGACCACAGTCACCCACTCACACATACACCTCTGCGAGTAGGATTCCCAGACCCTTGTTTCCCAGTTTCTAGAGGGCACCCACGGTAGCAGCATAGTTGTCGATAGAAAAGAGGTCACCCCCTCATGCAGAGGACATAGAAAAGTATCAGAGGGAGTACACAACATTGGGTTGTGAATTCCATCAGGACATAACCCTAGTCAAGTACTGTGGACTCAGACTCAGGAACTTCCCCATAGAGCCACAGAGAGGAGGACCGCAACAACAGCAGGGGCATAACATGGATTTCATCCGAAAAGTTGGTAAACTCACCATACCTTCTTTCGACAGATCATCCAAATGCACTGCCAGAGTTTGGGTACAGAATCTAGACACATACTACAAGCTCAATCAAATGACTGAGACAGAGTCCATCAGTTTCGTGACCTTACACTTGGAGGGTGAGGCACACGAGTGGTGGTATTATGGATTGGTGGCATTGGGTCACAGTCACATCATATCCTATAGGAATTTCACAGAGAGGCTCATGGATAGGTTTGACAGGAGGGATCTCAAGATCCACTTTAGGGATCTAGCCCAGTTGAGACAAACTGGCACAGCAGAGGCGTTCATCACAGAGTTTCAGTGGGTATTTGTGGTAGTGATAGATATATCAGAGCCCAGGTTGATCATGATATTCACAGAGGGACTCACAAAGCCTTTGAGAGGATGGGGGAATGCATATAGGCCTCCCACCTTTCAGGATGCCATCCTTCACACTCAAGATTTGACAGACTCAGTGCCAAAGACTAAAACCTCTTCCAAACCCTTTGTACCCCAGAAGGATTAAGATAGGAATCCATTCTAGAGAGAATGGAAGGGAAAGGATAATTTGGATGATGAGACTAGGAGAGATATTATGAGGAAGAATTTTTTCTTCAATTGCAGAGACTCTTGGGAGCTAGGCCACAGGTGCATGGGCAAGGGAGAGATTCATTATATTGAGGTGGTAACAAACAATGTGGACAATGAGGAGGAGGAGTAGGAAAATGGATCCACTAGCTTAGAGGAGGAGTCAGCACAGGCAAAGGAGTAGCATCCTCATAGACCATAGACACCGACAGGATCCCATCCTCCAGTAGTCCCACGACCACTTGAGCAGGCTAACAGGAGGAAACCAGCAAAGGGAGGAGTCATAGCAACCCTTTTTTGTGTTCCCAGGTATGATACCCTCCGAATCAGAGGGACTATTCAAGGGAAACGAGAAATTTCCCTGATAGAAGGTGGGGCCACCCACAACTTCATTGACACTTCAGTAGTATCGAGACAGACACTTCAGACAGAGGAGTTTGAGGGGTTTGATGTTGTAGCGGTATATGGCCACACAGTGGAGTGTCTAGACAGAGTCCCAGACTTGGAGGTAAATTTAGGAAAATACACAGTGAGAGACACATTTTATGTGGTTGACCTATCTGAAACAAATGTGGTGTTGGGATTCCAGTGGATGATTACCTTGGGAAAAATCACCACCAATTACCAAACCTTGGAGATGGGATTCAGAGACCATGACAGGAAGAATGTTGTTCTAAGAGGTATGTTGATAGGAACACCCAGGATAGTTTCAGCGAAGAGGATGGAGAGGATATTCAGACATGGGGAGGTAGCATATTCTTGCGAGTGTTTGATCACTATGTGAAAGGATTCAGAGGATCGACAATAGTATCATACAGAGATCAAGAATTTGTTGGGATGACATCAATAGGTTTTTGATTCGATTCCACCATGGAGACCACCTGAAAGGGGGTTTGAGCACACCATTGAGTTGGAAGAGAGGGCCAAACTGATGATCACCCCCCCTATCGTCGTCCTAGGAGGTTCAAGGATGATATAGAGAAGGAAATCAAGGAATTGTTAGTGATTTGACACATCATACCGAGCAACAGCCCATTCGCTTCTTCAGTTGTCTTAGTTCTGAAGAAGGATGGCATCATGAGGATGTGCATTGATAACTGAGCCTTGAACAAGAAAACCATCAAGAAACGGTATCCTATCCCATGCATTGACGATTTGATGGATGAATTGCATGGGGTAGTTTTCTTCTCAAAGATTGATCTATGCTATTGGTATCACCAGATCAACATCCGAGAGCAGGACATAGAGAAGATGACATTTCGATGTAACTTTGGACATTTTGAGTTCCTGGTTATGCCAATTGGGCTAACCAATGTGTTGATGGGTCCTAAATACCTTGACTCAACAGTAGGAACCAAACCCACCTCCAAGGCCCAATTAGACTTTGCAGCGTTTAAAATGGAATGGTTCTCCAGATCTTGCGATCCGTCCAATTTATCGATGGGATTTTTTGTGTTTTCTTGTGAAGGCTCTTCCTTTAGTTAGGATTGTTTTCTACTGTATTTTCTCTTGGGTGGGGCTAATATGAGAGATGCAAGCCAGTATAATCCAACTTGACACATAACAGGATTAAGTTTTAACTACTGGGGAAGAGGTTAAGATTGGGATAACCTGCTACTCAACATGCAGACAAATACTCTATACCATAGGCCTAATACTAATACATTAACCATGTGAGCATCCAATTAATGTCTGAGAAACTAACTATCAGAAATAAATCACATATGTAATAAGATAATGGAAAGAAAAATAATTCATCTACCATAACCATGCATCACATAATCACACAACGATTTATCTTCATTATTAAAGAAAAGAACATCAAGACATTGCACCAGATAACTTGACAACAAAATTAATTTCTCTTACTCATTACTGCATCATTCATGAAACAGGATAGGAAGTAGTTCTTCTCCAAGTCCAATCCCATGCATCTGATGAAAATAGCTTGTCTTTGGTCCAGAAGGACTTCTCAATTCATAGCAGTCTCAAAATAATTCTTAACAACCAAAAGAAAGGGTTCTTACAACAACCATCAACCCTTTGCTTATTGGTCAGTGTATTTATTTATAATATAAAGTTTTAACTGAAACTAATGGCTAAGTGTAGTTTAAACAAAACAAAAATCACCACATGGCGTTATCTTCTAACAGCTTCTTTAACAATCGTCCCGAGCTACTTCTTGGAAAGGGTGAATTTTCTTGTGTTATGTCCAACTGACAAACAGTTCTTCACAAGTTTAGGCCCATGGAAATCTGTGTTGTTCCATCAGGGCCGCATATATTCCCCTGATGTCCACTGCATGCGCTCGGTACTTTAATAAAATGGAATTCAGTTGTTGTAGCATGGTTTGGGCTATGATCAGATGTTCTGTGAATTGTTTCACTTTCCCTGGCCTCGCATTGGCTATCTTTGTGAACTCTTCTTTCCATAGCGCATCTTGTTCGGCATGCATCTTGACAACGCCTCTCAGGTCAATGAAATTATTAGGGGTGCCGAACACGGGTAGCCCAACATCCTTCATTATTTTGTTAATTTTATCCCAGTGTTTCTTACACCTGGTCCATTATTCCTGGATCTCTCGATGTGGGTCCCAAGACATCTTAACCCAGTACTCGTCTGATTGCTTCATGCGATTAAGACTACTTTTTCCTATCATCTGAATGCCATTTTTTTCCTTATCTTGGCCTTGTTGGACTGCCTCAATGTACTCGAGTATTTCTACCGCTTGCTTCTCCCTTTCATACCATCGCTCCATCTCCTTCCATGTTGCGAGTGCCATGAGAGTGTCCTCCTAGAACTCAGCTATGTTTTCAGTTAACAGGTGTCTTTCCTTCTTAAACGCGTTGTAAACTCCAACGAACTCACCTTTCATATACACAACGGTCTGCATGGTGCCTTTATAGTATTCGGCAAGCTGACACAAGTGCTCGAGCTCCTTTAGGGTGGCAGCTAGTTCCTTTTTGTCTCTCCTAGCACTATCCAAGGTGGCATCTGAGAGGGATTTTCCTACACCGATCAGTTCAGACATCCGGGCGTCTGCTGTGTTGATCAATTTCTCCTCTATAGTCACTAATATGGAGTGATCCAACGAGATCCTTCTTTTCTTTATAGTCTTTTGAACAATGGCCTTTCTCTTTTGATCATAGGAGATCGCATAGATATCCACTACCTCGTCCATTGGCTCTGGTATCTCCTGATCTCCCCATGTTATCTTGTTTCCGAAACTACCGGTGGTGTACATTTATTCAATATTGGGCTCTTGAACTTCCTCACTATTCCTTGTGGGTCTGACTTCTACTTGTCTCTCATAAAGGATTTGAGTATTGGGAAACATGGAGGTGTCGAGCATAGACTCGTTACATATTTGCTCGTCAGCCACAAAACTGTTGATTTCCTTTTGCAGGGATCCTTTCTTTGTCTCCTCTGGTTCGAGCTCGTCATTCGGATCTGCTTCGGTTTTCGATTCATTGGGTTCTTTTGTATCGAGATCTCTTTCATATTTTGTTTTCTTTTGCGATACCTCCTCGTCTTGAACCTTGGGCTTAGGGGAGGAAACTTTCTTGGGAACTTTTTCCTCTTGGACACGCACATGGGATTCATGAGATGGTTCTGGGATTTCTTCGTCGCTATATATATGTATAAGTTTGATTAGGGGATTAGGTGCTCTTGTTTCTATTGACACCCAGTCTGTCTCTATTTGACTTGTCCTATCCACAGGGGAGTTGACCGGCGATGTTGTGGATCCAATGTTGCCTAACCCGTCGGTGTTCCCAAGGTCTGTGGAATCGAGGTCGCTCGACTCTGTCGGGATTCTTTCTCCGGTACCAGTTGGAAGCGTGAGCGTTATGATAAGGTAAGGATCATCTTGCATTCATTTCATTAGCAGTTGGCTTTGCTGGTACAAAAGTGCACCCATCCCCTGTGCATCTTGAACTTCAGGGAAATCCCTGATTTGTACCGGGGATTCCTGATAAATTGTCGCCACCTTGATGCCCTCTTGGGGATCGCCTATTCCATCGCCCGATTCAGATGCTACAATTCCTTCCTAGGTACTGATAATTTATTGATTTGTCTGCTCCAAAGAAGTCGCTTTCTCTTCCCAACTCATAGCGTTGAACCTGGTCATTCGAGAATCATCCCTACCTGACGCCACTTCATCCCAATCTTGAGTGTTTTCGATGAAAATTTCATCTTCGAACTGATCATGGGCATAAGTCCAACAGGATGATACATGTGATGCATGTTGTAGGACCAGGCCCTTGGGATCATGTTTGTAAAAATCGGTCGGTGCATAACCGGAATTCTAGTAAACTCAACCCTTCTTTCTTAGCATGCACGGTATCTTTGACCATGTAGAAGCCAATATGAAACCCATACAGAATGAAGGCCCACTTCTTCTCCTTTACTATAGTGGCATTGTATCGTTGCAGAATGGTCTAGTACAAAAGTTTCCCTTACACTAGTCGGTCGGGAACATATATGGTTAACAAATGGGGTGCCCCTCTGGCTCCGAAAACCCTAATGTAGGTTTCGCGCTCGTCTAGGTACCAGCGACGCACTTTGGATATAACCTTTTTTGTTTCTTTTAACAGCCTAGGGCACTCTTTCCTGAACAGAAATAAATAGATATGTGCAATAAATTGGTCATAGATAAGAGAATAGGATTTTTTGTACCTATTATCCCATAAGATGCTGAAGTATACATGAACCGGGAGCTCCGAGGAATTCCAGTTCAAGTTCATTCCAGAGAAAACGTTCCTAGCTTAGATGATGTCTAACAGATACAAGGCCATGTAGAAGGAGGGGGTTTCCCCCTCTTTTGGCGTTTGGGCTTATCTTATGCAGGTGCTCAACTATTTGGAGATGATGGCACCCCAATTGAAATCTGTGCCTAAAATGGCCACTGTATAAGCTAGGGGCATCCAAGCCTTTGAAAACCAGGAGAAATCTTTCTCCCCATGCAACCTGCAAAGAAGAGCCATCAAGTATATATATGGTTCCCTTAGATTGGTCGTTGGGTACCAACCAACAGTCAGTTTCGTGAATTTTTTGTCTTCCCTCCACCACGACGCCATGATTTTGTTGGTATCATGTGATGCATAAAAACTCAGAACGAAATCAGTGCTCAGCTTTTCTTCCGACTCCTTGAGCTTGTAGTAACTCTGAAGCTTTGATGGCAAGAAAAGCCCGACGCATCTGCCATTATCATCACTAATCGAACATTGTTTAGCATTGGTGTAGTCAATGAGCCACTTTAGGAGCTCAATGCAAGGAAACATCGGAGTTCGGCTTGCCACCATGTGTAGATAAGCCCTATGGATGTTTGGGAGGACATCATCATCTAGCTTCCTTGTATCAGGATCGTTGTGCCGGGTATACTCGAGGGGTTCTTCTTTCTTGATTTTCTTAAACAATTCTTCCCAGCAAGGGAATGTTGTTTTGGCTCCAATGTTTTCCTTTGTGTCCCCAAAGGCTAGGGGTTGGATGAAGGCCTTCTTGGTAGCTGTCTTAATGACATGCACTGGTTTGGGGGGGAATTCTAATTGTCTTGCAACTGCTAGGGAGGAGCCCTCTCCTGCTTCTGGTTCTTGCGGCTTTGGCACTCTTGGGGATTTCTTGGTGGAGGGTTTCTTAGGAGGCATTGTTCCTGCAATTAAAACAACCTTTAAACATGTGTACAAAGCAAAGTTGGGTTGAGAACATAAAAAGGAAGCGTAAAACACCACGAGTGGATACATACCTATAATGCTTGCTGAGCTAGTTGTCTAATACTCACTTAACTTTGGACGACTTCTCTGGATCGTTAGCCCTGCTCCTCTGTTCGTTATGAACTCGTTTTCGTGTAGAATAGGATCATACACAATGACCTCGACAACATATAAAAGGAGAGACTCTATCTGTCATATTAACCAGTTAATACGAGTAATAAATGAAATTCAAAAATAAACTATCGTCGGTTCTCCACAATTAAATTGTAACTGGTCGACGATGGAGGTGCAGAGGCAGATGCATTGTGTCAGAAAGTTTAAACGATTTCTTTTGATTCACACACAGATTAGAAACTAATGCGTGATCTCCACTTTTATTAACACCTTAAATGCGTCGTACCTAGTGAATCTGAGGGTTAAAACGTCTTATCACGTCATGTCTTTCCATCTTGGAGGTCAGGGATCGACATTTTAAAATGTAAAATTAATGTCTATTTTATTTCCTAACTCCCCAATGTCAAAATCACATCGGGTGTCGACAGTCAACGATACCTCTCCTCTCCTTGCACGACGCTTACTTTTTCATTTTCTGTCGAAGCCGAACGAATTGGTCTTCGACGATACTCCTGAAAAAGTTCAATTGCAAAAAAAAGAAAGGCTTTCATCTGCCGACATCGATGTATATTAGAGCTCGGTTATTTTAAACTTCTCAAACGATTTTTTGCCACCTTTAATCTTTACCGATGTCGAACTCCTAAGCATGTTGGGGAAATATTTAGTTCTCTGATTTCTTAAGTAGTTGTTAAGTACCCTTTAATGGTTAAGATGATTCTTTGTTGTTTGTTCAAGCAAACTTTAGAAAAAACAAAATATGAAAAAAAAAGGTGTGGGTATTAGTTTCATACTGAAGGCAAAACAAACAATGCAAAGGATCAATTGGTACCCAAAAAGTAAAAAATGGACATAGAATTTTAGGGTGTGTTGAGTGCTCAACAAATGGAGATTCATCGGGTGAAAGCAGAATATTTTTTCCTCCTTTGTTTCCTTTGACCCTGACTCATGCCCCGATTTTATTATTATTATTATTATTATTGGAATTATTGTTTTAGGGCTTGGCCATTTACTGGGAGGGAATCGGGTTTCCCCCTCAGACTCTGCAATCAATAAGTGCCTGCCCCGATTTTCTCAGCTACCTGGAAAGGTCCAAGCCATAGACTCTGAAACTTAGAATGTTTCCCTTTAGGTTCATTTTCTCTTTCCCACTTCAGGACTAAGTCGCCTACTTCAAAATTCTTTTCTTTAGCCTTATGCTTATCGAACCATCTTTTCAATATCTATTGGTGAGCTAGGAATTTTGACTTAGCCTGTTCTCTCTCTTCTTCCAGCATGAGCAGAGTGTTAATCCATTTTTGCATGGTCGATGAGGGTTCTTCGTTGGAATCTATGGCCAGTTGAAGAGACGGAAGATAGAGTCCATTTGGGAGGATGGATTCTTGCCCATAGACCAAAAAGTATGGGGAATTTACTATAGCTTCTTTGGGTGTGACCGTATCGTCCCATAGAGAATTATAGATTAGATTATGCCAATTTCTTTGGTTGTCTGTAACTGTCTTCTTTAATATCCTTACCAGGTTTTTATTAGTTGATTCAGCCACACCATTTCCCTGGGTATAGTAATTTGCAGAGTACTTGATTATGATTCCTTTGTCCAGAGCAAGCTCTGTCAATAGGGTGGAAGAAAAGTAAGTTGCATCATCAAAGACTAGAACAGAAGGGACAACGAACCTCATGATCAGATTTTGTTCTATGAATTAGATCACTACCTTCTCGTTTACATGAGCCAGAGAGATGGCCAATGCCCATTTCGTGAAATAGTCGGTGGTTGTAAGAATGTACTTGTGCAGTTTTGAGGAGCTAGGTGTGATTTCTCCTATGATATCCAACCCCCACTGCTCGAAAGGCCGAGAGACTGTAACAGGTTGGAGTGGGACCACCACTCTTTTCTCCTTTCCATCGCTTATTTGACAAGTCATATAGTTTCTAGCGTAAGTATGAGCGTATTTGAACAAGGTGAGCCAATAATAGTCGGCTCTCAGAATCTTATGAGCGGTAGTGTTTCCTACAAAATGTCCCCTGACGGGGCCATCATGGAGTTCTTTCAGTACCTTGTCTACATCTTCTCGTTCAAGACATCTTAATAGTACCCCATTGTAATTGACCTGGAAGAGCACAGAATTTATAAGACGATATTGTGTAGATTTTAATCTCAGGACTCTCCTTTCTCTAGGGTTGAGGTTTTCAGGACAAGTCTCATGATGTAGAAGATAAGTTAAATATTTATACCAGGAGTCTTGTCCTGGGGAATTGTATGCTACTTCACCACACCACAGTGCCATTTTGTTCTCCCATCCGAGATCTTCATTTACTTGATCCTGGGCTTCGGTTGCAAGCTTGCACAACCCTTGTCCTTTTACTAGTTTTGCAGGTTTTATATCTAGATCAAATTCCTGGACTACCACCATCCAGTTCCCCCTTCTTTCCCCCATTTCCTATTGGGTGAACAAGGATCGTCCTGCAGGGTGTGGCACAATTACTTCAGTGTGATTCTTGAGGATGGAAGACCGAAAATATTGTACTGCCTTATAAACCGCGTAGGCTTGTTTGTCTATAGCATGATAATTGAGCTCAGCTCCTTCAAGATTAGTACTCATAAATGACATCGGGGCTTCGTTTTTGTCATCATCCTTTTGAGTCAAGACTGCAACTACCGATTGATCGAAGGTGAAAGTATAAAGGAAAAAATCTCTATTGAAATCGGGACTTCGCAACACTGGGGCCCGGGAAATGACAGCCTTGATATTGTTGAAGGCGTCTTTTCACTCATCATCCTACTTAAATTTGGCATATTTACGAATAATATTTTGTAAGGGTTTGATGATTTCTACGAAGTCGGGAGTGAACTTCCTCACAAAATTGATTTTCCTAAAAAAGGACTGCATAGCTTTCTTGTTATGGGGTAAGGGAAGTTGATCCATCGCTTTAATCCTTTTTGGGTCTATGAGAATCCCTACTTGAGATATAATGTGACCTAACATCTTACCTTCCTCGACACCGAAGATAGTTTTATTAGGGTTTAAGGATATATCGTATTTCCTACACCTCTCAAAAGTCTGAGTTAAGTGTTGGATGTGCTCTTCTTTGTTCTTTGAATACACTGTTACGTCATCTAGATACACTACCACACATTTATTGATTAGTCCCCGGAAAGCTACTTCCATGGCTCTTTGGAAGGTTTCTCCTGCATTAATTAACCCAAAAGGCATGTGCTTATAAGAAAAGGTTCCCCATTTGGTTCGAAAAGTGGTTTTTAAACGATCTCCCTCTGAAACAAGGACTTGGTTATAACCTAAGAAACCGTCTAGTAGAGAGAAGATCTCCGACCTAGACACGGTCTGCGGGAGTTGTTCCATCAGCGGGACTGGGTAATTGTCCTTTTTTGAAGCCTTGTTGAGGTTCCTAAAATATACACATAGGCGGATCTCCCCTGACGTTTTCCTCACCGGAACAAGGTTCGCTACCCAAGTGGAATGCCTAACCTGGAAAATGATTGTGTCATGTAAAATATTCTATAATTCCTAATACATAGGAGGTTCCAAGGATGGGTGATACTTTTGGAGATTCTGTTGGAAAGGTTTCACTTCTAGTTTTAAAGGGATGGTGTGTTGAATGATGTGGGTATCATACATTTTCAAATCCCTATAGGACCACGCGAAGACATCCTTGTATTGTCTGAACAATTCGAGGTAAGATTTCCTCTCTTCCTTAGATATAGTCTTGCTCAGATTAACATTCTTTGGACTCTCTAGGGTTCCAAGACTTATCGTTTCATGCAGGGGACAAGAGATACCATTCTTTGCATTTTTGGGTCCCTTAAACCGCTCTTTCAGATCAAACAGATTTTCTAGATTAGCTATCCCTTTCGGGATCGTGTGACCCTTTGATTTATCCATAGGTCGTCCCATCCGAGGATCGGTTTCTGTGGACAGCTCTTGGAATTACTCATCATCAATAGCGAGATTTTTGAAATTGTCTTCGTTAGTCAAGAAGTTTATGATTTTTTCATCTCCTTCGAAGACATTCCAATTGGAAATGTTATTAGGTATCGAATGTTTGTAAAGTAGTTCCACAGTGAATCGAGAGGCTTCATAATCTTCTAAATGTGACAGCCTGGAAGTGGTTGTGGCCAAGGAGTCAGCAAGAACATTCTTTGTTCTGGGGATCGCAGTGATATTAAAATCCTCAAAGTTCTCTATTAACATATACACCTCCTGTTGATAGTTCTTCAGATGAGGAGAATTGCAATGTATAGTATTTCTTACTTGTCTAACAATAATTTCAGAGTCCCCAAAAACTTTCAATTCTTTGATATCCAAAACTATGGCTTTCTTTAATCCTTGTACCAGAGCTTCATACTCGGCAGTGTTGTTGGTACATTCGAATTCTAGCCTACAGGACAAGAAATTGTGTTTACCAATAAGATCGATGAGGATGCATCCTGCTCCAGACCCTTCTTGAGATTTAGCTCCATCAAAATAGAGGGTCCAAATTTGTGAACAAGAATCGCTATTTTCGTTTCCCTTATTAGTTTCTTGTTCCCTGGCCTCTTGTTTCGCAAGCTCTAGTGCCGAGTTTTGGCAGAAAAGGGTGTCTCCTATCGCTATCAGCGATTTCTCTTGGAAAATCAATTCAGATTTTTGGGTAAGAGGAACATTGGATAGAAGGGGGGGTGATCTTCAAAGTAGGATTCGCAGGAATAATTGCCCAGTATGGGAAAATATGTGGACAAGGGCTCGTTAGGGTTTTCTAAATCAGTGACTATATGTTTTAGATATCTCTCCCTGTCGATTCTGATCATGTTCTTGTATCCCTTCAGTGGTAGCCAAAAGTGTGCCCAATCTGTACTGAAGTAAACGTTTATCTTTTCAAACCAATCTTGACTCAATAATAGCCCATATGCATATGGGATATCTACTACAATAATGTCGATCACTTGCACAAACGTGGGGTGCGTCGATATTCTGATCATCACGTCTTTGAGTTCTTCTATGACCTTGACCTGGGTCTTGTCCAGTTGTATGACATATTTATCAGTCTTTAGAGGAACGACATTCAATTTCTTGCAAACAGACAAGGGTATGACGTTGGAGGATGCTCCAGAATCTACCAAACAGTTGTGTAGGTTTCTATTGAAGATTTCAAACGTTAGGAGGAACGAGGGGACAAAATTTTTTTCCTTTCTATCTCCCAAACAGGTATTCACAGTTGGTTTGCCCACCGGATCTATGTGAGTCAAACTTCTTTCTGGGCCATTGCTCGTCATCGGGTTTTTTGCAGAGTTCAAGGCCTGTAACAAAAAGTATTTCTACTGAGGGATCTTGGATATATCCATAACTGAAATATTGGCCTTTAGATTCTTCAAATCTTTGACCACGTTGTAATCTAGTTTGGGTGATTCCTGGGTATGAATGCTTATAGGCTTTTTACCGAAAGTGAAATATGTTTTTGGGTGGTCGGGATTTAACTTACTTTGTGAGGCTCGGGCGGCGTCGGTACTGCGTGTTTGTATCACTGGAACTTCCATGGGTTGTTCCCAAGACTCAAATAGATCGTTGGAAGGCATGATCATGATGGGATCCCATATCAGCATGGTTGTATCTCATGGTGGGTCAACTTCTTCTTGGTCAACAATATTCATAATCGAACTGCTTGGTTGTTTTGTCAGGGAGACTTCGTCTAGAAACCGATTGACCATCAAATTAATGGCATGTACCCATTGAGGGCAGTCTCTTTCGGAGTGGTTTTCCTGATGATAAGTACAGAAAGAATCAAGCACGACATTCCCTTGATTGATATTTAAGTTAGTGGGGGGAGGTTCAATTGCTTTGAAAGGTGGGTTTATTTTAAAGAAAGAATTATAGGGCCTTTAGCCTTGGTTTCCCTCCCCTGCATTTCTCTTCATGTCTATAATTGCATTTGATAATTTCTTAACCATGCGTTGTAGATCTTCTATATCACCATTACCTTTGTCAGGAGTTTGTTCAATTGGTTTTCCCGGAGGTCTAGTCAGAAGGAGTCCTCTCCTGGGAGGGGGGTGGCTTTCTTTTTTCACTAAGGAGACTTGGCCCTCTTTACATCATTTCATCTGGAATTATATTGTCTTGGCCTCCTCAAAAGTTTCCACCAGGGTTTTCTTAGCGGCTCTTCTTACAAACATAGAAATAAAAGTTGGGAGCATGTTGGCATAAACCTCGATTTGCAACTCTTGAGTTGGTTTTGCCACGGGATGGAATTTTCTTAAGATGGTCGTGAATATCTGATTGAAATATTTGATCCTCTCTTTCAGATTCATGGTGGTTGCGAACAACTCAGCCATCAAGGCTCTCGTAGTAGTTTCCTCTGCAAATTTATCTAGAAAATCTTTATGGAACTTAGTCCAGCTGGTTATCGATCCTACTGGCAAATTGAAATACCACATGGAAGCTGAATTTTCAAACATGTAGAGGAAGAGTCTGCAGACTATGTCTTCATGTTGAACGTTCATAAGTTTGATCACGAGTATGAACTTATTGATATGATCTTTAGGTAATCCCAAAGTTTTGGGGTCGTACTTAGGAAGCAGTTTCTCCGGATGTCGGGGAAAATTATGTACTCATCCAGAGACAACCACGACGTCTCCGGCCAACCATGGTTGATTGTTATAAAGCAGGATTTCTCTTTCTTCCTCATGGTTATTATTACCCTCCATATCTTCAAAATCTGAGTCAAACTCTTCTTCTTCCGAAAATTCATTTAACTCGAAGACATCGACGGCTGGTGTTTCGTGTATCATATCAAGAGGTTCTTGGATTTCAGTAATTGTGAAATCTATTAAGTCTTCTACGGGGTGTAAGAAAACCTCGTCGGGAGTGATAAACATTGGTCTCCTTTGTTGTTTTCTTCGAGGGATAATGGGAGCTAAGGACAACGCACCGATCTGTCATGCGTAGGCTCTAGTGATTCTCCTGAATTGATTCACTTCCTCGTGAGGAAGGGCACAAGGTATTTCAAGGTGAAAATGTTCTTCCTCGAGCTGGGGTGAGTTATCTATTTTGGGAATACTCAATGTGTGTGGTTTGTGTTGTGAAGGACTGACCATGCATGTGGGTTGTTACGAATATGTAGGTTGTTTGAAATGATAGATAAAATATATATTCAGCCATTCATTATCAGTCCCTCCTTCTAGCACTAATTATGTTGATGGGTCATAAATCCCTTGACTCAAAAGTAGGAACCAAACCCACCATTAAGGCCCAATTAGACTCTGCATCGTTTAAAATGGAATGGTTCTCCAGATCTTGCGATTCGACCAATTTTTCGATGGGCTTTTTTATGTTTTCTTATGAAGGCTCTTCCTTCAGTTAGGATTGTTTTCTTCTGTATTTTCTCTTGGGTGGGGATGATATGAGAGATTCAAGCCAGTATAAACCAAATGGACACACAACAAGATTAATTTTTAACTACTGGGGAAGAGGTTAATCTTGGGATAACCCGATGCACAACATCCAGACAATTACTCTATACCACAGGCCTAGTACTAATACATTAACCATGTGAGCATCCAATTACTGTCTGAGAAACTAACTATCAGAAAGAAAGCACATATGTAATAAGATAATGGAAAGAAAAATAATTCATCTACCATAACCATGCATCACATAATCACACAATGATTTATCTTCATCATTAAATCATAGAACATCAAGACATTGCACCAAATAACTTGACAACATAATTAATTGCTCTTACTCATTACTGCATCATTCATGAAATAGGATAGGAAGTAGTTCTTCTCCCAATCCAATCGCATGCATCTGATGAAAATAGCTTATCTTTGGTCCAGAAGGACTTCTCAATTCATAGCAGTCTCAAAATAATTATTAACAACCAAAAGAAAGAGTTCTTACAACAACCATAGACCCTTTTCTAATTGGTCGGTGTCTTTATTTATAATATAAAGTTTTAACTAAAACTAACGGCTAAGTGAAGTTTAAACAAAACAAAAATCGCCACGTGGTGTTATCTTCTAACAACTTCTTTAACAGTCGTCCCGAGATACTTCTTGGAAAGGGTGACTTTTCTCATATTCCATCCAGCTGACAAACACTTCTTCACAAGTTTAGGCCCATTGAAATATGTGTTGTTCCATCGGGACCACATATATTCCCCTGATGTCCACTGCATGCGCTCAATACTTTAATAAATTGGAGTTCAGTTGTTGTAGCATGGTTCGGGCTCTGATCAGATGTTCTGCAAATTGTTGCACTTTCCCTGGCCTCACATCAACTATCTTTGCAAACTCTTCAGTCCATAGCGCATCTTGTTCGGCATGCAGCTTGACCACGTCACTCAGGTCTATGACATTATTGGTGGTGCCGAACTCGGGGAGCCCAAAATCCTTCATTATTTTGTTAATTTTATCCCAATGCTTCTTACACCTATTCCATTGTTATTGGATCTCTTGATGTGGGTCCCAAGACATCTTAGCCCAGTACTCAGCTAATCGCTTCATGCGATTAAGACTAATTTTTTCTATCATCTGAATGCCATGTTTTTCCTTATCTCCACCCCTACCTCAACGAACTCGAGTCTTTCTACCGCTTTTTGCACCCTTTCATACCATCGCTCCATCTCCTTTCATGTTGTGAGTGCCACGAGAGTGTCCTCCTAGAAATCAACTATGTTTTCGGTTAGCAGGTGTGTTTCCTTCTTAAACTCATTGTAAACTCCTCCGAACTCACCTTTCAGATACACAACGGTCTGTGTGGCGCCTTTATAGTATTCGGCAAGATGGCACAAGTGCTTGAGATCCTTTAGGGTGGAGGCTAATTCCTTTTTGTCTCTTCTGGCTCTGTCCAAAGTGGCATATGAGAGGCTGTTTCCTATGTCGATCAGTTCAGACGTCTGGGCGTTCTCTGTGTTGATCAAGTTCTCCTCTATAGTAACTAAGATCGAGTGATCCAACAAGATCCTTCTTTTCTTTGCAATCCTTTGAACAATGGAATTTATCTTTTTATCATAGGAGATCGCATAGATATCCGCTACCTCATCCATTGGCTCAGGTATCTGCTGATCGCCCCATGTTAGCTTGTTTCCCAAACAATCGATGGTGTATATTTGTTCAAGATTGGGCTCTCTAACTTCCTGATTGTGCCTTGTGGATCCAACTTCTACTTGTTGCTCATTAGGGATTTGAGTATTGGGCAACATGGAGGTGTCGGGCATAGACTCGTTACATATTTTCTCATCGATCGTAAAACTGTTGATTTCCTTTTGCGGGGATCCTTCCTTTGTCTCCTCCGGTTCGGGCTCGTCATTCGGATCTGCTTCGGTTTCCAATTAATTTTGTTCTTTTGTTTTGAGGCCGCTTTCAACTTCTGTTTTCTTTTGCGAGACCTCCTCATCTTGAACCTTGGGCTCAGGGGAGGAAACTTTCTCGGGACATTTTCCTCTTGGACACGCACAGGGGAGTCGTGAGATGGTTCTGAGCTTTCATCATCGCTATATATATGTATAAGTTTGTTGAGGGGATTAGGTGCTCATGTTTCTATTGACACCCAGCCTGTCTCTATTTGACTTGTCCTGTCCACAAGGGAGTTGACCAATGATGTTGTGGATCCAGTGTTGCCTAACCCGTTGGTGTTCCCAAGGTCTGTGGAATCGAGGCTGCTTGACTCCATCGGGCTTATTTCTCAGGTATTTGTTGGAAGCGAAGGCGTTATGATAAGGTAAGGATCATCCTGCATCTGTTTCATTAGCAGTTGGCTTTGCTGGTACAAAAGTGCACCCATCCCCTGTGCATCTTGAACTTCAGAGAAATCCCTGATTTGTACTGATGATTCCTGATAAACTGTCGCCGCCTCGATGCCCTATTGGGGATCGCCTATTCCTTTGCCCGATTCAGATGCTACAATTCCTTCCCAGGACCTAAGAATTTCTTGAGTTGTCTGCTCCAAAGACGTCTCTTTCTCTTCCCAACTCATATATTTGAACCTGGTCGTTCAAGGATCATCCCTCCTTGACGCCACTTCATCCCAATCTTGAGAATTTTCGGTGAAAATTTCATCTTTGAACCGATCATGGGCATAAGGCCAATAGGATGATACCTGCAATGCATGTTGTAGAACCAGGCCCTTAGGATCGTGTTTGCGAAATCGGTCAGTGCGGAACCAAAATTCTAGTTGACTCAACCCTTCTTGCTTATCTTGTGCGGTATCTTTGACCATGTAGAAGCCAATATGAAACCCATACAGAATGAAGCCCCGCTTCTTGTCCTTTACTAAAGTGGCATTGTATCCTTGCAGGATGGTCTGGTAGCAAATTTCCCCTAACACTAGTTGGACAGGAACATATATGGGTAACAAATGCGGTGCCCCTGTGGCTCCGAAAACCCTGATGTAGGTTTTGTGCTCGTCTAGATACCAGTGACCCACTTTGGATATAAACTTTTTTGCTTCTTTTGACAGCCTAGCGAACTCTTTCCTAAACAACAAAAAATAGATCCGTGCAATAAAATGGTCACAGATAAGAACATAGGATTTTTTGTACCTGTTACCCCATAAGATGTTGAAGTATACATGGACCGATAGATCTGAGGAGTGCCAGTTCAAGTTCATTCCAGAGAAAACTTTCCTAGCATAGATGATGTCTAACAGATACGAGGCCTTGTAGAAGGAGGGGGTTTCACCCTCTTTTGGCATCTGGGCTTGTCTTATGCAGGTGCTCAATTGTTTGGAGATGATGGCACCCCAATTGAAACCCGTGCCTGAAATGGCCAGCATATAAGCTAGGGGAATCCAAGCCTCTGAAAATTGGGAGAAATATTTCTCCCCATGCAACCAGCAGAGAAGAGCCATCAAGTATATGTATGGTTCCCTTAGATTGGTCGTTGGGTACCATCTGACAATCCGGTTCATGAATTTTTGTCTTCCCTCCACGACGCCATGATTTTACTGGTATCGTGTGATGCATAAAAACTCAGAACGAAATCAGTGCTCAACTTTTCTTTCGACTCCCTGAGCTTGTAGTAACTCTGAACCTCTGATGGCAAGAAAACCCCAAATCATCCACCATTACCATCATTAATCAAACATTTTTGTGCATCGGTGTGGTCAATGAGCCACTTTAGGAGCTCAATGCAAGGAAACACCGGAGTTTGGATTGCCACCATGTGTAGATAAGCCCTACGAATGTTTGGGAGGACATCATCATCTAACTTCCTTGTATCATGATCATTGTGCGGGGTATACTCGAGGGGTTCTTCTTTCTTGATTTTCTTAAACCATTCTTCCCAGCGATGGAATGGTGTTTTGGCTCCAATGTTTGCCTCTGTGTCCCCGAAGGCCGGGGGTTGGATGAAAGCCTTCTTGGTAGCTATCTTAATGACATGCATTGGTTTGGGTGGGAATTCTAATTATCTTGCAACTGCTGGGGAGGAGCCCTCTCTTGCTTTTGGTTCTTGTGGCTTTGGCGCTCTTGGGGATTTCCTGGTGGAGGGTTTTTTCGGAGGCATTGTCCCTGGTTTGAAAATAACCTTTAAGCATGTGTACAGAGCATATTTGGGTTGAGAACATAAAAAGGAAGCGTAAAAAACAACGAGTGGATACATACATGTAATGCTTGCTAAGTTAGTTGTCTAATACTCACTTAACTTTGGACGACTTCTCTGGATCATTAGCCCTCCTCCTCTGTTCATTCTAAACACTTTGTCATGCAGAATAGGATCATACACAATGCCCTCGACAACATATAACAGGAGAGATTCTATCCATTGTATCAACCAGTTAATACAAGTAATTAATGCAATTCAAAAATAAACTATCATCGGTTCTCCGCAATTAAATTGTAATTGGTCGACGGCGGAGGCATGGAAGCAGATGCATTGTATCGACAAGTTTAAACGATTTCTTTTGATTCACGCACAACTTAGCAACTAATTCGCGATCCGAAATTTTATTAACACCTTAAATGCGTCGTACCTATCAAATCTAAGGGTTAAAACGTCTTATCACGTCATGTCTTTCCAGCTTGGAGGTTGGGGATTGGCATTTTAAAATGTAAAATTAATGTGTATTTTATTTCATAACTCCCCGACGCCGAAATTGCATTGGGTGTCGGCGGTCGGCGATACCGTTCCTCTCCTTGTGCGACGCTTACTTTTTCATTTTCTGTCGAAGCTGAACGGATCAGTCTTCAACGATACTCGTGACAAAGTTCAATCACAAAAAAAAGAAAGGCTTTCATCTGTCGACGCCGATGAATATCGGAGCTCGGTTATTTTAAACTTCTCAAACAATTTTTTGCCACCTGTAATCTTTACCGATGTCAAAATTCTAAGCACGTTGGGGAAATATTTAGTTTGTTGATTCCTTAAGTAGTTGTTAAGTGCCATTTAATGGTTAAGATGATTCTTTGTTGTTTGTTCAAGCAAACTTTAGAAAACAAATATATGAAAAAAAAGCGCAGGTATTAGTTTCATACTAAAGGAAAAATAGATAGTGCAAAGGATCAAGTGGTAACCAAAAAGTAAAAAATGGACATATACTTTTAGGGTGTGTTGAGTGCTCAACACAATGCACCCGCTACGTTCCAGTCTTGCATGAACCACATATTTAGGGATCAGTTGAGGAAATTGGTCTTGGTTTTGTTCAACGACATCTTGGTCTACAAAAATACATGGAAGGAGCATATGACGCACTTGGATGAGGTATTGAGCATCATGAAGGCACAGTCATTATATGACAAAGAGTCCAAGTGTGAGTTCAGTATGACAGAGCTGCTTTACTTAGGCCATATCATCAATTCACAGGGGATATAGGTGCAACTGGAAAAGATCAGGTCCATTCTGGACTGGCCAACACCCAGGAACATAACAGAGTTTATTAGTTTCTTTGGGTTGTGCAGCTATTACAGGCAGTTCGTTCGGGTTTTTTCTCAGCTTGGAGCACCGTTGACAGATCTTACCAAGCATGGGGATTTCATCTGGACCGAGGAATCATAGAAATCCTTTGATCACATGAGGGAAGTCATGAGCACTTGTCCAGTGTTGGCATTACCAGACTTCACCTTGCCATTTGTACTAGAGTGTGACGCATCCGGCGAGGGTATTGGGACAGTTTTGATGCAGGGAGGACACCCCATTGTATTCAAGAGAAGGAAGCTCAGTCATCCTGAGAGTTTGTACTCCATTTATGACAAAGAGATGTTGGAAATCATGCATGCCTTGACCAAATTCAGACAATATTTGGTGGGCAGCAAATTCATGGTCAAGACAGATCACAACAACTTGAAGTATTTCCTTGAGAAGAAGGACCTCAGTGAGTTCCAACAAAAATGGGTGACGAAGGTACAGGCATTCGACTTTGACATAGAGTATTTCAAGGGGAAGAAGAACATTGTGGTGGATGCACTATCGAGGAGACCTACATCATGTTCTTTGATGGAGATTTCAGCAGATTGGAAATCCCACTTGTTAGTGGAATATTCCAAGAACAAGTTCGCTTGTGAGGTGATGGATGGACAAATACAGGATGACAGGTATAGGGTCATTGACGATGTAATATTCTACAAGGATAGAGTCTACCTAGTGCCAGATTCGGGGCTCAAGAAGAATATCCTCACAACAATTCATGATTCACCAATAGCAGGCCATCAAGGGTTTTTCAAAACCTACAAATAGATCAACAAGAGGTTCTCATGGAAGGGCCTCAAACAGGATGTTATGAGACACATTAGTGAGTGTGTGACTTTCCAGCAGAACAATTCGGAGCATGCTCTTCCAACAGGGCTACTTCAACCACTCCCCATTCTAGAGCAGAAATGGGAGAGTATATCGATGGACTTCATCACAGGTCTACCCAAGGTCCAGGGTAAGGACTGTATCTATGTAGTGGTTGACAGATTGACCAATTTTTTTCACTTCTATGCCATACTGACAGAGTACAACGCAGTTCAGGTAGCCGAGCTATTCTTCAGGGAGGTCTTCAGACTTCATGGGTTGTCGAGGAACATCGTCAGTGACAGGGACAATCGGTTCATGGGGACATTCTGGAGAGAGTTGTTTCGGTTGGTGGGGACAGAGATAACACCCAACACTAGCTATCACCCTCAGACAGATGGGTAGACCGATATTTTCAATAAGTGAGTTGAAGGATATTTGAGGAACTATGTAGGTGGACAACAAAGAACATGGGTAAAGTGGCTACATCTAGGAGAGAATTTCTACAACACCACTTTCCACATGTCCATTGGTATGACACCCTTCCGAGCATTGTACGGATATAATGCTCCCACTTTTGAAGAATTGGTTTTCGAGGAGAGCAGAGCTCCAAAGGCCAAGGATTGGATCATAGAGAGTCAGGAGATTCTCAAGTTGTTGAAAGAGAACCTGCAAACGACACATAACTGACAGAAGATGAGTGTGGACATGCACCGGATAGAGCGCAACTTTGAGGTTGGGGATTTAGTTTTCTTGAGACTCCAACCTTACAGACAATCATCTCTGAATAAGAGTGGGGTCGAGAAGCTCAAGCCCAGATTTTATGGCCCTTACAGGATCATGCGTCGAGTAGGTGAGGTTGCTTATGAGTTAGATATTCCAGAGGAGAGAAAGATTCATAATGTGTTCCACGTATCTTGCCTCAAAAATTCAGTGGGACAATTAATTAGCACATCAGAGGAGCTTCCCCCATTGGATGAGGAGGGACAGTTGGAGTTGGTTCCGCAGGAGGTTTTGGAGTTCCAGGAGTGGTAACTGAGGAGCAGGGTCATCAAAGAGTGTTTGATCAGATGGAGAGGGCTTCTAGTAGAGGACGCTACTTGGGAGAGCGAGCAGGTGTTGCAGCACCCTGGACTGGTATTGGTTGAGGACAAGCAATTTTGGGAAGGGAGGACTGTAATGTCCTTTTCCAAATAGGAACTCTAGAGAGGAGGCTTAATGGTCTAAACCACCCCGTTAGACTATAGCTACGGCTAGAAAAGGGGTAAACAAGGTTACTAGAGGTCACTCCAGTCAAAGGTGTTATGTTCGTAAAGTGACATTGAGCTAAAAATGGTTAAAAACGCTTTTAAGTCATTATGAGCTAAAAATAGAACAAATGAGATAAAATTAGAAGTCAACAGTGAATTAGGGTTTCAACAGGGAATTAGGGTTTCAGCAGCGAATTGGGGTTTTGGAAATCTATAAGAGAAGAGTCAGTGACCTAATTCATCATTATGCATATTATGACTTGTCATTGAGGAGAGAGGCGCATATCATGAGAGATAGTTCAGTGGATTCCAGGAGAAAGACACCAGTTGGTTGATTTCAGTGTTGAGAGACACACCCTAGTCACCGAGAAGATCACACAGGTCTTCCATTGTTCTTTAGCAACAATTACGCAGGGTCCAACAGTAAGGGTGCACTTATCCAGGGTGAGGGCGCAACTCTTGAGGAGGTTAAGTGGATCAACTTGTCCCATATGGGAGGAGTTTAGATATTCCCCTCCGACCCAGGTGAGAGGAAGGCAAGGCGCATTGTTTTCCTGATTCCTCGTCAGATTTCGACGAAGGAATCATCTGGGGCGCATTTTCCAGACTTGGACGTGCGACACGTTTGGCGGACGCATTCGGGGTTCCCGAGCGAGCATCATATCATACTCGGGGAAACCCTTCCGACCCATTTCCTAGTAGACCAAGGCGATCATTTTGAGATACATCTCATTCGATTCCGATGGTGGAATCACTAGGGCGCATTTTTCTAGTGAGAGAGGGGTGCATTCCCCCAGGGGATCCATCCGGGGTCCAGACCCACTAGCAAAGGGGTTGGTCAGTTACCAAGCCTTAGAGCTAGAGCAGGGCACATGATTTGGGACAGTTTCTGGGCCATTCCGAGAGGTATAGCCTCCAGGGCAAACTTTCTAGACTTCCAACAGTTACCATATGAGCTGCCATAGTTCCAACTCATCCATTGATCCCGTAGTGCTCATCTATTATCGAGTATTATCATTTAGTTTTCTTATTGTATTCCAGCTAAGATCCTTTTGTTTTTTGATCTAGTCGAGTGATTCATTTTATTTAGCCATATTCGTCCTTTGTACTCCACAGAGATATCATAATATAAACTTTGCAGTCCTTTGTCACATTTGTTATTTGTATGATCATTTATATGCTATAAACGATTAATCCTACACACACATTAGCAGTGTTTCCTAGACTAGCCAAGTCAGGAACATTACATATGCTAACCTCTCCATTCAACATTTCACTTATTTATTTACTAAGTTCTAGTCCACATTGAGTTGTTTGATTTTTTTATTATTTTTACAAAGTTTTATGTTAATTGTTTTTACTTTATACTTATCATTGTACTCTTTGCATAGACAATAAAGTTATTTTTGTTTATTATATGAATTGTCTTTTGACAAAGTCTGTTCATTATCAATGTATCTAGTTATACAAAGTTTTATTGTTCAACATATATTTCCCACTCAACAGTATAGTTTTCAATCGGTAAGGACTGCATTGCCACACAACCTTTGTTTAACTTATAATATTTAAAAAACTCATGATCAACTTCATCTTTAACTCATTTTGTTTATTTTTTTCCCTTGATATTGAAATTATGATATCATGTTGATGTTAATCAATTTCTAATTGAAAATGTCCTTATCAATTATAATGATATATGGTTATTAATGACTTTAATATTATATATTCCATTATTTTTTCATTTGTAATGGTGTTATCTTATGCCTTTATAT
>ML788563.1:23529-41466 GCA_009831015.1 Picea engelmannii | reverse complement strand
TGTAGTTGTAAGTGTTGGTTTGCAACATTATATAAGACTTAACATACTATAAGTTTTATATTAATGGGATAGTTACAAGGGAGTGATGTCTTCTATTGGCATAAAGGTTGATTAGTTGTGAGTTGAGTATGTTTGCTTGCTCAACATTCTCCTCTCCTATGGGAACCTCTTCTATGGGAAAAGTATTGTGTCGGTGCATGTGTGTAAAATAACAATCAGATATACATATCTTGTGGTATCTTTGAATATCTTTTACGACTATAAAATCTCCCCTCATATTCCTTTTAATGTAAATGATTTTGGTTTAATTTAAGTATTACTTAATAAACATTTTAATTGGTAAAAGGCCAATAATACTAGGGGTTAGGATCTCTATGAATCACTATGCACAACTTGTACATTGCAACAAATATCACCGATCCCACTTAACAAACAAATCAAATGGATGACATTTTGATGTGGAATGAAATATAAATCTTTCTTTGTTTAAATAATGATCTCTTCCAAAACCCTCATTTGTTCTTAAGTTAAAATTATATTTTTATTTAAGTTGGTTTTGACTTACCTCTTAATCAAGTTAGGGGGATTTTGTGAGTCTAACCTTTAAGCAATTTTGTTAGATTGTATCAATTTCATTTATGAGAATAAAATATCAATGTTATCAATATTTTACAAGGCATCCTACTTTAATGTTTGGTTAAATATTTTTATTTTTTTTCCTAAGTTACACTATCTAAGGAAAACCTCCAAGAACTTTCCCAATTAACAACAGAGCTTGAAGTCATTACAACAATATATTCATTAAGAGCTCAATATGTCATTTATGGAAATTGAACCTAGGTAGAGAGAATAACAATCATTCCTCCCTACCACCCAAAGTGAATCCAATTCACTTAAAATTTTATATCCATGAACAAAATATCTTAAATTTCAAGATGAAGTCGTATGACAATAATATTTATATAAAAAAAAAATCAATGATATCCATACTTTGACTGCATACTTTGATATGAATTTTTAAACAATATATAATTAAAAAACATTAATTACAATTTTAAATAAAAATAAAAGATTAATAGTATAAATATTTTATCAAACGTTTTATACTTAAATTTTTAATGGTATTTAATATGATTGTGTTAAAAATTGATGTTTTACCTTACCTCTTAAGAAAAGTCTATGACACTAACCCGAGATGATCTTGATAGATCACAACAACCTCACTCAATAAATAAAGAATAATAATGCGACGTCGTTCCCTAACAACTACTTGTATTAAAATTATTTTTTGAATAAATTAGTGTTGAAAGTTGATGCATTATATTACCTTGCCTAATATTTAATGTCAATTTAAATTTGATATCTTACCTCGCCTAATATTTAATGTCAATTTAAATTTGATATATTATGTGTCTTATTTTTGTTGATAATAGTTAAAATTTAATGTTATTTTAAAAATAAATAATGTTGAAATTTGATTAATGAATATATATAAATATAAATAAATAAAAATAATGTTGAAATTTAACTAATCAATAGATATAAATATAAATAAGGTTGAAATTTGATGTAAATAATAAATAATATAAATAATGTCAAAATTTGATTGACATATATATATAAAAAAAATGGTCATTCAAGTTAGCCAAATTTTTAAAACTTGAATAAAGTCAAGTATTTATGTTTCAATGGTAAAAGATCAATTTGTTTTTAGTGATACGACGAGATTTCTCTTTAGCATTTGGTTTTGTTTTTTTTTTCATATTTTTAATTATTTTTATCTAAAATTTAATTAAAATTTTAAAAGAATTGTTGGAATTTTAAATATTAATTGTTGAGATTGTACAATTTAAGTGTAATAGGAGTTTTTGAGGGTGTTGAATTCATTTATACATTTAAAAATACAATTTTAATAATGAAAAATTATAATTTAACCAAAAATTATATTCCAATGATAATTTACTAAAGAAAAAAAAGTCAAAATCCTATATTTCCATTATGATAATATTAAATTATGTAAATTAAATATGTATTGGATTTTATCATATATCTTCATTCTAATAATATTAAATTATGTAAGTTCTTCGAATGGGGTGTCATTTTGATCATCCCTCGAATGACTAGCCCAAGTACGTGTGTCATCTATTGGCGCTCTTTGGTTCTTCTGAGGCTGCGGGCTAGCATAGTTCATTTAAACATATCTTAGCTTAAAATTAATTTTAATTTTAATGCCCTCTCTATTTTATTTTCTTAGCTTTTCATATGCTCATGTATGGTTTCCCATACTCTTATGACCTGATATAGAGGTTGGTTTCCTCTATTTCCATCCCCTGTACCAGTGTCCTTTAGAAATGTTGTAATTTTTTTATTCTGGAAGGTATATTAAGTTCTAGTTTACAAAAAAAAATATTAAATTATGTAAGTTAAATATATATTAGATTTTATTGATTAATTCTATGTTGATATATATTTCTTTTAAATTTTCTAAATAAATATTGTTAATTTAAATTAATCGACAAATTTAATAAATTTAAATATTAATTTTTTAACTAATAAAATAAAATATTACTTACAAAACAAAATGTTTAAATAAAAAATATAGAAATATTATATTTATTTTTCAAAAATATTGTTTAAATCACCTAAAACCATTTTCCAACCATTCGACCAAAAAAACCTCTTAGCCAAGAATTTCCAACATCTTGCGGAATCTCATTCTCCTTAAGTTGAAATTATGAACATTGTAAAAACATTGAATTATCCCAACCATGGTTAGTAAAACAACAACCAAAGTCCCTCCTCCATCCCTTCTCCATGATCCTCATTTTCCTCTAATCAAACAACAACCAAAGTCCCTCCTCCATCCCTTCTCCATGACCCTCATTGTCCTCTAATCCACAAAGTAAAAGAAAAGCTTACTATGAAATTTGATGTTCATATCTTTTCAATGGGATGAAAATGATGACCATTGAATTTATAAAGCTAACCTCCTAGGAGAAAGATCCACGGTAACTGACAGAGAATGAAAGGACATTGATTAGAGATATTGGCAAGAATAAGCTCTGAAGAACAAATAATCATTTAAAATAAACTCCATAACCATGAACCATTGATGTTTCCCAACATTTTTTATAGAGTGTTTTGATTATGAATTTATGTTTTTTTTTAAGGTTTTAAGGGGGAAATCCCCTCTTTTTTCTTCCCAAATTTTGTTAAATATCCCAGTGCAGTGCATGTTGCTTCGGGGAATCTTGGTAATGGAATACATTGATAATGATAATGAAAGTTAGGCTAATGGCATTAAGCTCGCATCAACCCACTAGAGTTAAATTCCTCGTGCATGTTGTTTCAGGGATTCTTAGTAATGGAATTACACAAAATACACTGATAAAGAAACTTGAGCTAATGGTAGTAAGCTCACATTAGTCCATAAAAACATTGAAAGATCCTACTAGTCCATGATTCTTTGACTTGTAATGTACCTAGATGTTTCCCTTGGCCATGGGACATTTAGAGTGACATTGTTTTCTCATTTACAAAAAATATTTTCCAACCATGAGCCCATGCAAAGTACCAACAACTACATAATAAAGTTAACATGCAAACACAATTGCATCATTGATGTTATAAACAAACACTACATAATTCAATATGCATGCACAATAATGCCCAATGATAACTCGAGGGATTTAACAACATGCATGGTTCATATAAGATTAAACAGTCGCATCCACGTATCCAATCATAAATATAATTCATTCATTAAGAGATGAACTTATGGAATAACACAACATATTACAAAATAAATATGAATCATTATCAGTAATTTAAATGAAGTCTATCAAACCAGTTACCAAGTTGTGATTCATTGGCTAGCCATAGGAATCAACTAATGGGTTCAACTACCATGTCAAATAATGACACCACCAGTTTGAAGGAAGCTTCTATGGGACTATATTCTTACTCAGCGCAACCCATTGCTCTCAAGATATAGCAAATATGCTCACCACAAGGCACTCCAAACCCCCATCTAGTGATCAATTGGCCATGGTACTCTTTTTCACTATTGTACACAACAGAAGGAAGATATTCCTTTTCTTTACTCAAAAATCCATAACGATTTCTTCCCTTTCAATGCTCTTCAGTGAAGGAAAAAAAATATAAATTGTTGATTATTCTCTAGGATTAACCTAGGAAAAAAAACACTTGGCTCTAAAATAGTCAAAAAGTGTCAATAACAAGGTTACACATTTAATGGATTTTTCTTCGGCAATTGTGAACGTTTCAGCCATGATTTTCCCTCAAAACCATCGCATTTCCTCTCACATTTCCAGCTACAAATTCTCCAACTTTTACATGATCTGACTAGCCACAAGTCCAAGGAATTCTCTTACCATTGCAGGCATAGCAGTGGTGGTTTCATATAAGTTCATTCATCACTGTAATTCACTTGCCTTGAAGTTGGCAATGGGAGCCTCCATCTATCCATTCAGACAGTCATTGGCATGGTTCAGTTATTTGTGATGGCAAGTTGCAAGGTTGTATGAGCATGTCTTGGGAAAAATTGCACATTGGGAAGACACGCCTAAGTGTCAGATAGCTTGACAAAGAAATTTGGCTAAGTATGGAAACAAGATGAGGGTTGTCATTGGAGGTTTCTTGTAGAGGCCACACGGTGACTTAGATGATGGGAATTTCTTGGTTCATGGGAACACAGGAAATGATTCCTTGACTTGGGGATGAAACACCTTATTCCATGGGAAAGAGTCCCTAGATAGTTAAACATACATCACAAATTGGATAGACATATACCTAGCACGATGTGAAGCACAAGGAAGCGCAATGGTGCCTTCGATGTCATTCAAGCAAGACAGTTGGAATCATCGGACACATGATACGATCGGAGTGCCTTGGGCAAGAGAGCACAATTGGACGAATGTGTGGATCCAATACTTAAGCACTCCAAATACTTGGTGTATGGTTGTGTGGATTGCACATTCGGTCCACTTTGGACATGGAGTGGATTGTAAGGTACCTTAGAAGAACGAAATGACAAGGAAACTTCCACTATATAAAAAAGATGCCTCCATTGTGCAAAGTTATTCAAGAAATGATGGAGATGAAAGAGTGATCCTTCATCAAGTGGACAATAAGTTTTGAAGTGAAAAGTCTAGGTTTTGGCACTATGACCAATTTGGACATGGACTAAGTTTTAGGCACTTTGCATGAAGGACTTAGACAATTTAGCAAGTGTCAAAGTGATGGCAGAACTAGACTGAGACTATAGTAAGTGATGAAAGGGAACCACTAGAGGAAAATTCATAAATGCTTTAGTGGTTGGATTATGCAAGTCATTTGGGTGGAGTTAGTAGTGATTTGGATTATTTGTATTTCTGTAAAAGAGCCTCAAGAAGTTGGTCACCCTCATTTGTTATATCTTTGTAATGTTCTTCATATTAATAAAGTTAAGGCATCTACCTTGGGTGTTGCCCATATTTATGTGTTGTAGACTCTTTATGATTGTTGGATGTTATTTTTCTTTGCATTACTATGGATAGCTAAGTATTGATGAATATTGGCCAAGTGTTAAAGTAGAGTTGGGATGATTTAATGCCACACTTGTATGTGTTCCTATTGCTAGAAGAACTAGGTTGTATTGAACTTAGTCGCAGATCTAAAACTGTAGCTTAAGCCGTAGTTATGTACATACCTTAAGTGAAGAGGCATATTCTAGTTATATTAGGCGCATCGAGGAAAGGAAATGATGCATGACCCAGGGTGTCGAAAGTGAAAATTTTGGGGTAGGACTGTAGGTTCATGATAGGTGATTTTGGAACTTACTCTTCACCCTCTTTTTGCAATAAAGGTGGTATTAGAGATAACTTGGACACTATTCACCATGTTTTAGATGGAAAAAGTTGTGTGGAGCGAACCAAGTTTTTTTTAGAACTGTTTGGCCTCACTTCGCCATTTTTTATAGGCTTGAGAAAACTAGAAAGTTTTGGGACGATCTTGGCAAGCAGGTGCAAAAGTGACTTGAAGACAGTGTGTTGGACTAGAGTGGATTTGTGCCTTGGTTCAATAAGAAGTGTGGATGGATTGTTTCTCACATAATTTGTAAGTCTTTGTGTTTTCATCACTTGGTAGACCAAGTGGAGCTTGTGGAAGACTCTTGAAATATAGTCGCACCAAAGTGTAACAATGGCGGAGCTACAATACAATTTTGGGTGAAGGAAGGATTCTTGGAACATGTGCTTAGTACCATGGTTGTGGAAGTGCAAAGGGTAGATGGTTGCAGATTGACTCGAATACTGGATGGAGCATATTTTGTGCCTTGGCATAGCAAGCAATCAAGACATGTTTGTTTGCACGAGAGTTGGTATGTTCTTTATTGTTGTTTCAAGTGATGCATTATAGCATTGAAGACTTTTCAAGGCAGCAGTCACTTAGTTAAAGTGACAAAGTTTCGGAAAGTGCCAAGGACATTTTTTTATGCCGAGACAAGTTCACATTAAGAGAAAAGTGACATTGGTCAACTTTTTATAGGTGCAAAGATGAAGACTAGACTCATGACCTTGTACAAGACAGTAGAGAAATTGTTGGATTATCTTTATGATCAAGGAGAGAAGATGGACTCGTTGGAATATAGGTTGACCCAGATCAGACAAACTTGTGACAAAGATTTGGGAAGAAGTTCTATGCAGCCTTTGCTGGACAGTGGTTCAATGGAGACAATGGAAGGGGAGTTTTCTAGGTTGAAGGCCATAGTGGATAACAAAGTTACCGACATAACGAGAATCGTGACCTCAAAACTAGAACGCTAGCCTTTGAAACCCATATTTTTGCATAAAAAACATGAAAATCAACCCCCAAATCAAAAAGCGGTGCTACCAATAGCACCATTTTTTCTAACTGGGTTAAAATTACAACATTTTTCAAGAATAGCCTTCAAAACTCATAGAGTTGCTCAGAAAAAACCTTAAAATCAACACCTAAATCAAAAAGTGATGTTACCTAAAGAAAAATGTTTTTTTTCTAAACGTTAAAATTATAAATCATTTGAAATCTTTTTTCTTAACAGTTGGTACCATTAAAACCAAAACCTCAAAATAAACCATCAAACTAAAAATTAATGCTACCAGTAGCACCCATGCTAAAATTGGGGTATTAAAATGACAATTTTTTTAAAGTGGTATAAGAAATCATCAATACTATAAACAAAATCATAAAATCAACCCTTATTTGTTTACTTTTTAAATCTTAGTTTATCACTCCAAGCACAAGATAATGCATAATTCTATGAAAATATCACCCTATACTTTAAAAATCCAACATCACTTCCAAATATTTTTTTACTTTTAATAAAAAAAGTTAATACAAATTACATTGAATGAAACATAAATTATTTCTTAAAACTATTGTTACATTGTCCATATTCAAAACATATGAGCTAAGAAATTTTATTATATTCTTCATAATCAAAACATATAATTTATAAAACATAGAAATGATTCATAACTTCATGTAAGATCATATGTAAGTTAAACTCTCATTTCTAGTTACCATACAAACATCATATGGATCAAAAATGCACAAAATGTTTCATACACTTATTCAAATTGACTCATGAATTATGAAATACCATCAAAGTCTACATTGTCTTCAGATGAATGATTGGATGAAAATGTATATGATCCATACTCTTCTCTATTATCGATGAATGCACCATTTGAATCTACATGCATGCCCAACAATTCAGATGCCAAAATCATTTTATATCTACGACTATGTTCAGAAAACTCTCATCTTGTAGTTATTTCTTGTGGTGGAAACCTCTTGATAATATTTTTTGTCTTGAAGCGAAGAGTTCCTCTCTTTGTCAAATTGAATTCATAAACAATTATGTCTGTTGGCGACGGAAGTCACTCCTGGATTGCTAGGAGGAGCAGAGCCCGACGCCCATCAGTTTTATGTCACAATTGTTCATAGACGGGTGATCGAATGGAAGGAAACTCAAAACAATAGCGTTCCAACTCTGAAACCAGGCCAGGTATGCATGAGCAAGTGAGGTCTTGCGTAAATTTCAGACAGTGAGCTGTAATAAAGGGTGAACAAGCGGAAGACTTATATGAGAGGAACGCAGAGGTCTGTTATAAACAGCAGGTTTCTAACAGACTGAGGAAGAAGACGTCCAAATGCAATATCATATTACATTCAAACGCAAAACCAGAGAATGCAGTAATGCAACAATAAATCTTTTATCATAACATAACTGCAATAACTCGCGCGACTCAGTCAATCACGAACTCTCTTAGCGTGAGATGAAAATAGCCGGAGTAAGAAGAACTGTCTGCTATAAAACAAGAAATCTCATATACAGATGCATAAGCTGAAAGCTAGAATAGATGTTAAAACATTACAGTAGGGAGCTCTACTCTACCATCGATGCTTACCAAAATGGAGAAAACGCCTATATACTCAAAACAAAACACAGCAGCGAAAACGAGATACTGCATTAATAACATTGCGTCTGCATGTCTTCTGACAGTCTGCGCATGCAGACTGGACGATTGTGCGCCTATGACAGACGCCATCTTAACTGCGTGTGGCTCCAGCAAGGGGAGTAGCTGAGCCATTAAGTGTCGAGCTAGAGTGTTCAGACTTCCTCCGGCTAGTCGAGGACTCAGCATGGCTTTTCTGAAAGAATGGGTATGCAGGACCCTCTCGAGCAGACCGCTTACCAGACCCTCCATACTTCACACTTAATGAATGAAGAGAGGTTTCAACCACCCGCTTGATTTTCATTAACTGCTTCCTCAGGGAGTGGCCAAGACGATATGCCCAGGAGCTTCGGCACTTCGCGTCTCGGGATATGATGGAGTTGTTTTTTGTGTGTTGGAGTCGCGATGGGCGAGGCACCGAGATGGCTCTACTTGCTGCCAGGTGTCCCCTCTGGATGGACGGCTGAAAACACTTCGGCGATACTGTGGGCCCGAGTCCTGGATGCCCTCGGCACTTTGCGTCTCACGGCAGGGAGGAGGTTGGTCCTCACTCTTCAAAGTCACAAAGGGCGAGGAGGCGATGGAGCCCAATCGCGCACCACGTGTCCCTCTTTGATGGACAGTTCTGATCACCTCGGAAAAACTGTGGGCCCGAGTCCTGGATGCCCTCGGCACTTCGCATCTCGCAGCTAGAAGGAGCTAGTCCTTACTCTTCAAAGTTGCGAGGGGCGAGGAGGCGATGGAGCCCAATCGCGCACCACGTGTCCCTCTTTGATGGACGGTTGAAAACACTTCGGCGATACTGTGGGCCCGAGTCCTGGATGCCCTCGGCACTTCGCGTCTCGCGGCTGGGAGGATGTTGGTCCTCGCTCTTCAAAGTTGCGAGGGGCGAGGAGTCGATGGAGCCCAATCATGCACCACGTGTCCCTCCGAGATCGACGGCTAAGATCTTTTTTTTTGGTGATATATAAGCGCTATCCATTGCGCTAATCCTGGCGCAACTCTGCTAATCGCGATTACCCGCCGATCGTTGATCTGCTCTATACATGGATCCTAGCCGTTGACGACATACTTTGCCCGCTCACTTGACTCATAACCGGAGAAGAGATCCTTCCGCTGCTGCGCTTGGGTGTTTCCCATGCAACCTGCTGGTCCGGGTGCTCTCGAGCCCAGGACAAGAATTATCTCTAACATTAGGCTCCATGGGGGATAGAGTCGTCCCTATGATGCTCTAAGAACTCATTCTGCAGCTTCAGTGCCTTGTTGTTGGGCTATGGAGTCATGCTCAAAACATCCCGCTGCTGAAAATACAGGCCGAAAAATAAAAGTAACAAACTAAAGATGCATGCTCAAAGGAGCTTATTTATATACAATCCTAAACTAATAAAACACTTTTAGATGGGGCTAGGTGAAGGAAAACTTCCACCATAGCCATTCAAGCAGCTTCTTGGATAGAAGCTCCTTCCTTCTGTCGATGATCACCAGCATATGGTGTAATCGTGATAGTAGAACGGTCACACTCATTAACTCCTTCTTACAGGCTGGAGTTGAGATGAAATAGGGCGGCTCCAATTTATGAAGGAAACGTGACTCCATGTATTCCTTCAAAGGCTCATAGGACCAGTGGCAAACTCCAGAAAATGGGCGACAGGCAGCTTCCTCTGCTACACAGTTGTGGCTGTGTGGTTGAATATATGTGGTAAGCACAGGTGGGTGGACAGTTGACGTAGGCTGATTTATCTCAGGCGGTGGCTGCTCGCTGACTGGCTCTGTGCAGTCTGTAAACTGCATCTTCGAATGCTCCTTTGATTCCTCTGGTGCCTCTTCTTGGCTCTCCCAAGGGTCAAAGTCATAATCATCATAGATAGGACCTATGGGAAAGCTCTGCTTTTCAATTTGCTGCTCAAGGGGGTTGATTTCCTCACATGGTCTTTCATTTGTGAACAGAGGAGAAGGCTCTGTAGTCTTCTCTTGGAAGTTTTGGGTGTCTAGCTCAGAACCTGATTCATAGTTGTCATACGCGGGCTGGTTGCTACCCAGGTCATCAATCTGTGAAGTGGTGCCTTGTTTCTCCTCAACTGAATAGTCGTTAAAGCTGGGTGAGCACCAAGCTCCTTGATCTTGCAAAAAAGGAACAATCTCTGGATCCTCCTTTTCAATCCCAAATGTAAATACATCATGGGAAATCTCATGAAGAAAAAGAGAACAGTCCTCCTCCACAACTACCACTTCATCGTTTTGTTCCGAGACAGCAAGCTCATCGAGGACAGATGTTAAGGCGCTTAAGAGATCTTCAATATTCTCCTCGAGAGATCCATCCAGAACATCTACCTTGGAGACTGGAAAATCCTCCCCATTGTCCTCAGATTTCAACCTTGCATGTTGGGCAATGAGAGATATCATTAGTTCACTCAGAGCAACTTCCTTACAAATGGGAAGGTCTCCATCCTCATAAACAGGGTTGCTAGGAATATCTGCCTCAACCCAATATCCAAGTGAGTCATCTACCACGGACCACATTTTCTCTATAAGCTCACAACTTCCACCAGAGGCATGTTGATCGTTATGAACCTCTAAAGGAATAGAGGCATCTGATATGATGTCAGATGCTTCTATTCTAGAGCCAACACAATTGATATCATTCAACACCTCTATTTTTTCATGGCAAATGCTTTCCTCCAAAGTAAAGGCTTTATCATGGACATGGTCTTCAGGGCCAACAGAGGCTTCATGAAGCGAAGAAAACTCATTACAATAGCTTTCAAACAAGTGAACAGCTGGATAGTAGTCTTTGCAAAATTAATTGAAAGTTGTATGAAAACCTGCTAAAGAGAGGATGCTTGCAGCGGGAAGAGACCGACACCATTCAAGAGAAGCTCCCTTCAAATAAAACCCAAAGAGTTTAATCTGGACATCTTCATGCGTCATATTGTGTCGGTGGATAGCCTCATGGAAGTCCAGTAAATGCTCAGCTGGTACCTCCCAATCCTTTGCGTGAAATTCGGGGATGAAATCTTCCCAGATGTCTCTATCAGGAAGTGCATTAGGAAAACCAACTATTTGAGAAAAGTCACAGAAAGCAAACCTTTGAGCCAGAATTTTCTCCATACCGAACCAGTGGAGTCACCAATCGATCCTCGAATCATGGATTCGCCAGGTGAAAGATGCGCATCTTCAAGTGTGTCTGGTCCTTGTTCACCATCAAAGGCCAGCTATTAACATTGTCGTTACCCCAGGAAGCTTCTCAGGCTGAGAAAGCAGCTGCTGAAACCTTCTCGAGAAAGCTCCTTAGGGTCGGCTTTCAGGTGTGCTAACAGTAGTCACAGCTGAAACAGTGATGTGGAAACAATGGAGTCGCCAGGTGCACAGTAGCAATCTTTAAGGGCTCTGATGTCTGATGCACCTTCAGAATCAGAGGCTCAATGTCGTTCTGCCTAGGGAAAATCTTCAACTTCGTCCCCGACAACGGTGCCAGAAATGTTGGCGACGGAAGTCACTCCTGGATTGCTAGCAGGAGCAGAGCCTGACGCCCATCAGTTTTATGTCACGATTGTTCATAGATGGGTGATCGAATGGAAGGAAACTCAAAACAATAGTGTTCCAACTCTGAAACCAGGCCAGGTATGCATGAGCAAGTGAGGTATTGCGTAAATTTCAGACAGTGAGTTGTAGTAAAGGGTGAACAGGCGGAAGACTTATATGAGAGGAACGCAGAGGTCTGTTATAAACAGCAGGTTTCTAACAGACTGAGGAAGAAGACGTCCAAATGAAATATCATCTTACATTCAAACGCAAAACCAGAGAATGCAGTAATGCAACAATAAATCTTTTATCATAACATAAATGCAATAACTCACGCGACTCAGTGAATCACGAACTCTCTTAGCGTGAGATGAAAATAGACGGAGTAAGAAGAACTGTCTGCTATAAAACAAGAAATCTCATATACAGATGCATAAGCTGAAATCTAGAATAGTTGTTAAAACATTACAGTAGGGAGCTCTTCTCTATCATCGATGCTTACCAAAATGGCGAAAACGCCTATATACTCAAAACAAAACACAGCAGCGAAAACGAGATATTGCATTAATAACATTGTGTCTGCATGTCTTCTGACAGTCTGCGCATGCAGACTGGACGATCGTGCGCCTATGACAGACGCCATATTAATTGTGTGTGGCTCCAACAAGGGGAGTAGCTGAGCCATTAAGTGCCGAGCTAGCGTGTTCAGACTTCCTTCGGCTAGTCGAGGACTCGGCATGGCTTTTCTGAAAGAATGGGTACGCAGGACCCTCTCGAGCAGACCGCTTACCAGACCCTCCATACTTCACACTTAATGAATGAAGAGAGGCTTCAACCACCCGCTTGATTTTCATTAACTGCTTCCTCAGGGAGTGGCCGAGACGATATGCCCAGGAGCTTCGGCACTTCGCGTCTCGGGATATGATGGAGCTATTTTTTGTGTGTTGGAGTCACGATGGGCGAGGCACCGAGATGGATCTACTTGCTGCCAGGTTTCCCCTCTGGATGGACGGCTGAAAACACTTCGGCGATACTGTGGGCCCGAGTCCTGGATGCCCTCGGCACTTCGCGTCTCGCGGCTGGGAGGAGGTTGGTCCTCACTCTTCAAAGTCACAAAGGGCGAGGAGGCGATGGAGCCCAATCGCGCACCACGTGTCCCTCTTTGATGGACGGTTATGATCACCTCGGAAAAACTGTGGGCCCGAGTCCTGGATGCCCTCGACACTTCGCGTCTCGCGGCTAGAAGGAGCTAGTCCTTACTCTTCAAAGTTGCGAGGGGCGAGGAGGCGATGGAGCCCAATCGCGCACCACGTGTCCCTCTTTGATGGACGGTTGAAAACACTTCGGCGATACTGTGGGCCCGAGTCCTGGATGCCCTCGGCACTTCGCGTCTCGCGGCTGGGAGGAGGTTGGTCCTCGCTCTTCAAAGTTGCGAGGGGCGAGGAGGCGATGGAGCCCAATCGCGCACCACGTGTCCCTCCGGGATGGACGACTGAGATCTTTTTTTTTGGTGATATATAAGCGATATCCATTGCGCTAATCCTGGCGCAACTCTGCTAACCGCGATTACCCGCCGATCGTTGATCTTCTCTATACATGGATCCTATCCGTTGACAACATACTTTGCCCGCTCACTTGACTCATAACCGGAGAAGATATCCTTCCGCTTCTATGCTTGGGTGTTTCCCGTGCAACCTGTTGGTCCGGGTGCTCTCAAGCCCAGGACAAGAATTATCGCTAACAATGTCAACATCCTCTAATAAGAGGTCAGTGCGACAATGAGTTGTATTTTGACCCTTTATTTTTCTCTTTCTACTAACATGTTTCTCAACCACCATCTCTGGATTGTACACAATATTGAATAGGTGTGTACCTGTTGTATACCAATGCACTTCAATTGCTATAACATCTTCATTTTTTTTGTCAATCTTTATAACCTTTGCAATCCAAAATGGATAACCATGTGGATCTTCAGTCGCTAAGACTACAATCATGCTACCCTCCTTAATATCATGTATCAAACCCCTATAAAGGTCTTCCATGGATTCATGTTGTGTATGTGATCTTCTAGAACTAATACACATTTCTCTTTCCTCTGCTTGTGAAAACTCAATAGCATCTTGAGATTCTTGTTATTCAACAATGTTTCTTTCTTCAGATTCATTTGGAATATTTTTTTCCCAACGAAATGGAGTCTTCAAAAATGTATCTTCATTTGTTCAGCTTGAAATTATGTCACTTTGACCATTGAAAAAAGACTCCCACCAAATAGAATCAACAACATCAAAGTACTCATGTGTATCTTTGATGGACTTTTTTTTTCTTCCAAGCATTAAGAATAATATAAATCTATATTACGCCTCCATGCATTGGGGATTTCAGCAACTGACTGTAATAATAATAACTTTGATGCAAATTTTGGACGATCTGGAATGAACTTCAAAAATGATAAACCTGATGAAGGCCCCCATTCTGCAATAGTTGAATACTTCTTTCTCAATATAAGTGTTTTCCCATCAACGTTTTTTAAACAAAATTGATGTTGGAAGCTAGTGTCATTAAGTTGTTCAATACATTTTTCTTCACCATGCGATCCCTGAATAAATCTTAGCATGTCAACAGTTTCTTTTAATATGTGAAAAACAGGCTCTGGAATGTATGATTTATTAATACATTTAATTAATGATGGTAGGCTTCCAACATTTTTTCTCTTCAATTTTACTGAAAAATGACTGAACATTTGATCAATATGATCATGAGTGTGTCCAGCAAGAAGGAAACCAATTTTTACCTTTTGAAATATTTTTAGTTGAACAAGCATGCTTAGATATCCAAACACAATTTAATTTTTGTTTTTACGACTAGTGTTGTCTAACTGTAGATATAGAACTTGAGGAAGATTTCTAGACCAGTGAGTGAGCACATGATGAATTATGGTGATGGTCAGATTTGCATCATTATGAATATTTGGAGCTGTGAAGTAAACCCTTGGACCCATTTTTCCATTAAAAATCATACAATCAACCAAGTGAAACTGAATGAAATTATCTTCTTGTAAATTTTTTGGTGTATAGACAAAATGTGGTAGAAGTGTTTTTTTGTGTTCATGCCATCAATTATCATACCTATATATTTGTTTGGAGCATCATAACAGTTCTTTCGATGTTTGTACAACTTTTGCATTTCACTTGATTGTTGATTCCAATGTTCTTGAAGTGCTTTGACTACGAAATTTGCACATGTCATAAAATGAAAATATTGATAATATGTTTTTATAGTTATTAACTATCCAATTTAAAAAAATAAAATTGTAAATATATACATCTTTCTACCCCTTCATATTTATCTTTTCTTTATTTAAGAGTAGCACATATACTGCAAATCTCTATCCTTGACTTCTTAGGAATACTGACATTGTTGAATTGTTTCTTCCATATTCTTATAAAATATGCATATGTAATAAAATTACCATTTCCTTAACACCTTCTGCATATTCTTTGTATAAGTTGTAGATTTCTCTCCTTGAGACATTATCTGGAATATGTATTGTGTCTCTATCTGGCATACACTCTCCATGTTTGGTAAAGAATTCACTCATCCATGACAATGTAGTGTTTTTTAATGGCCCACTCTCTCATCCATGATGTACCTTTGAATAAAATGAAGGATTTTTTCCCAATCTTGTTTGGATTCTTGATAGATGAAGATTACCAATTGAGTGAATTTTTTTGAAAGTCTTTCTGCAAAGTAAAAGATTTTCAATGCAATAATCATATCATGTCTTAGTGGATATCATGCACCCCACTAAATATGAATTTTCCATGCTCTTATTCATTGACAAATATTTCTTCTTTTATTCAAGGCATACATGTAGTCCATACTTTTCAAACAATTCTTTTGACAACATTCACTTGAAATCAAATCACTTATGGAAATTGATTTAGTGAGAAATTATTTCCTAGACCTTGTATAACTAGAATGATTTGAATTGATATAAAAAGGTCTAGTCCTAGTCCTAGTCCTAGACACAATGTTTCTTTGCAATGTCTCCAATATTCCATCATCCTCACTAGAAAGAATTTCCTCATCACTAGTAGGAATATCATACAAAACATTGTGAGGAGATCGAACAAGAGAATGTTAATAACCTTGATTTGTTGCACCTGAAGGATTGAAAATATGATCTTCATTCCTAGGTCCATCATCATCTTCATCGATAATCCAGTTGATAAGAGGAATATCATACTCATTATAAAAATGATTACCATCCTCACCAATGTCATTGGATCTTCCATGAAAATATTCACTTGAAGGAAAATCATCATCACCCTTAATACTATCAATGTCATTAAATTCTTCTCTAACAAGAATTTCTTCATCATCAGCAACACCATCATCAATGCCTATAAAATATTCGCTTGGAGGAAAAATGTCATCATCACCACTGGATCCTTTAAATTGCTCACCTAAAAAAAATTGTCCACCATCGACAAAATCATCTTCACTACTTTTAAAATCCCCACTTGAGGGAAATTATTCATCATCCTCATTAGAGCCTTGAAAATCCTCACTTGGAGGAAATTTTCCATCATCATCATCATCAGTACCTTGAAAATACTTACTTGGAGGAAAATCATCATCATCGACATTGTTTCCTTTAAATTCCTCACTCAGGAAAGAGTGTCCACCATTGGCATAATCATCTTTGTTACTTTTGAAATTTCCACTTAAGGGAAATTCATTATCGTCCTCCTTAGTGCCTTGAAAATCCTCACTTGGAGGAAAATCTTCTTCATACTCATCAGTACCTTGAAAATCCTCACTTGGAGGAAAATCATCATCATCACCATCGGTGTCTTTAAATCCCCCACTTGGAAAAGATTGCCCACCATTAGCATAATCATCTTCAGTACTTTTAACGTCACAACTTGAGGGAAATTATTCACCATCCTCATTAGTTCTTTGAAAAACCTCACTTGGAGCAAACTCTACAGCATTCTCATCAGTACCTTGAAAATCCTCACTTGGAGTAAAATCATCATCATCAACATTGTTGTCTTTAAATTCTTCACTCGAGAAAAAGTGGTCACCATTGGCATAATCATCTTCACTACTTCTAAAATCCCCACTTGAGGGAAATTCTTCATTATCCTCATTAGTGCCTTGAAAATCGTCACTTGGAGGAAAATCTTCATCATACTCATTAGTACCTTGAAAATCCTCACTTGGAGGAAAATCATTATCATCAACATTGTTTCCTTTAAATTCCACACTCGGGAAAGAGTTTCCACCATTGGCATAATTATCTTCACTACTTTTAAAATCCCCGCTTCAGGAAAAAATTTCATCATCCTCATTAGTGTCTTGAAAATCCTCACTTGGAGGAAAATCTTCACCATCCTCATTAGTGCCTTGAAAGTCCTCACTCGGGAGAAAATTATCATCCAAATCATTGAAACTGTAATCAAAGTCTTCACTTGGACCTAGATTTTGAGTATTTTCAATATTATTAAACCGTTGAATGGATTGATAGCCATCACATTCCTCCTCTTTATCATCGATGCTTTCAAAGTCCTATGATTTAGGACTTTCTTGATGAACATATTGAATATCATACTATGATTAAACTTCTAACTAGGTGAAAAATGTGACTCATCATTTACATTACAAGTATTCTCATCGCATTTGCTAGTCCCAAAAGAAGAGGTATGTGAACAATATGTTGATGTCTCATAAATAAAATCTTTTTTATCTGTGAAGCCATCACTTCTCACTAAGAACATAGAATGATACAAATGCTTAACCTTCCAATGACAATCTTATAACCTGTAGAATGAACTTTTCCCTCCAAAATTTTCCCACAAAATATTCTCTCCAAAATCCCCCCCCCCCCAGATTTTTCCCTCCAAAATTG
>ML788563.1:10819-23429 GCA_009831015.1 Picea engelmannii | reverse complement strand
AGCAGCATTGAATGCTGTCACCGATGGTGTATTGACTATTGGATTTAAAAGCAATTTGAATATGATGATCTATATACTACCCACTCCAATATTTAATGCTGTACTGGGTAAATATTGTTCACTAAATTGAACCTGTTACAGTATTTGTCAAATTGGGATATTGTTTGTCAAATTAAATTTATTAGGTTTTAGGTTTTGTTCAGTTATGTTGGCTTATTAATAAATTCTGACAAAATTTATGAGGTTTTCAGTTTTGATTATTTATGTTAACTTATTAATAAGTTCTTCATATATCATATAGTACTTTAAAAGTTTTATTTTTTTGTTTTTATTTGAGTATATTTTTTCGTTTATTTTATTTGAAATTCAGTGAGAAAGTTGGAATTGTAGATTTAAATGGTTGAATTTGTATAATAATACCTAAGGGGTTTTTTCAGGAAGCTGAATCCATTTATGTATTCAAAAATGAAATTTAAACAACAGATAATTACGATTTCAGTCAAATTTACATCCCCTGATTCCAATCAAAATAGTTGCCATGTCTATAACTTTGTGCTCTATGTATTCCCATGGATCCTTCTCCAAGGAGGTCTTTATAGCATGGATATATAAATTCAATGGCCGTGGACCATCATATTTAGCCAATTGAAAGATATGGAATCAGATTTCAGAGTAAGGTTTTATTATACTTTGTGGGCGTAGAGGAGACTGAGGGTTATGGAGAGGAGGGACATTAAATCATTTTTTACTCACGTTGTTTCCCAGAATTAAACCTGTTTACAGTGTCCATAAATTCAACCCTATAACGTGAACGAGATTCTGCAAGAATGAGAAGTCTTTTGGCAAATCACTTTGCCACCGTTGCCTTTATCCGGCGATCTGAAAGATAACATTTTTCAACGCAGATATAGTGTTGACTCTCGTTTGAGATCTTTTGTTATAGCTGTCAGCGTGCTTTTCCAAAATTTATTGGGTCTCTTTTTTCAAAATCTGGTGATGGCTTGAAAATAACATTTTCCAGCCAAATACACTGTACACACTCATAGGAAGACTTTTATGATACCCACTAGTTGGAATAGGAAGACTTTTATGAGTCACTTGATGTAAGTCTAGTTGAAATGATATTGTTGTTATAAATGTGTAAAAAGTTATAATGATATTTTATTATAAAGGTGTAAATTTTACAGAGTTTATTAAATAATACATTATTATTTGTATGATAAGGTTTATGTGATGGGAGTCACGTGATGTAAGTCTAGTTGTAATGATATTATGTTATAAATGTGTAAAATGTTATAATGATATTTTATTATAAAGGTTTAAATTTTCCAGAATTTACTAAATCATGTATTATTATTTGTATGATAAGATTGATGTGATGGGAGTCACGTGATGAGGTTTATGGGATGGGAGTCACGTGATGATGTAACTCTAGTTTTTTTTTTTTTTACAACGAGAAATTAACTCGATTTATATTAGAGATATAAATCATTTACATCACAAGTAGCCATTACAATTCGTCCCGGAGACCCAGCCGGATTTGACCTCAAGACCTCCTCCCAACACTTGGAGAAAGGTACTTGTCATAACCAACCGCGCTGTCTCACGGGACTTTGTATGATAAGGTTTATGTGATGGGAGTCACGTGATGTAACTCTAGTTGTAATCATATTTTGTTATAATGTGTAAAATGTTATAATGATATTTTGTTATAAAGGTGTAAAATGTATTGTGAAAGATTTTTAAGTGTTTCAAGACAAAGGTTTAAAGGTTTAACTAGTGAATGTTTTAGAATTTTAAATATTGGATTAAGATTATAGTGTGGATGATATATTTTCTATCATTGTTATTATTAGTTCTTGTTGTAGGCATAGAGAGATTATAGTGATTGATAAATCGTTGACCTCGTATTAGATTGTGCATTAACCAGAAATATTTCCATATTATCTATTGTTGGAACAAGGCAAGTGAAAACATCGATTTTTATATAATAGAAAGTACCATGTTTGTCAAGATCTAATTGGACAACGGATTGGAGGTCTTATTGCTGGCTTCACTATGTTGGAGATCTTAGAAAGTACCATGTCGCAGTTCGACCTCTTCGTGGTTGTTCACTGGTTTGTTGTTCTTCAACTTTGCAAGCTATTGGACCTGTTGTTGCGGTTTCCAGTTTTTGGGGCTGAGCTTTTGTCATCCCTCGTTGACGGGTAAGTTTCCCTGTTGTTGCTATTTTTCAATGGTGGGAGTCCTTGCCTCCAAATTCTATTGTAGAGCATCTTTGACTGTGCTCTTAATTTCTGTTCCTGGAAACCGTGCATCTTCATATGCTGGTTGCCACGTCCATAGCTTTTTTGAAAATTGCAATGCAGAGGGGTTTACGAAAAGTAGTTCGGAGTTATCAGAAGAGGGAACCATCCGGTAGGGTGTAGACGCAGGGAATGATTTTATTCCGTGGGTTGGAAAACTGCGTCCACCTGTTTTCTTTTTGCTGAGTAGAGTTATGGTGTTATTTATTTGCGTGGTTTTTTCTATTTGGTTCAGTTTCCAGCGTGGGTTTGTTTTCTTCTCATCTGCTATGGGGACTAGGGGGGATTGAAGTTGAGAAGAAGAAGGTTGAAAGATACATACGGGGATTGGTACCCAGTTTCGTGCTTGTAGTTTTTCTATTTTGCTTTCCCTTTTTTTTTGCTACCTTTTATTTTTTTCTCCTCCTTTTCTCTGTTTTCATACAAACTGAAAGTATCTAGCAAGCAACTGAAAATCACAGTTCAAGAGATGAAAGAAGTAATAGATGTTGAGTCGTATGAAATAGATACACAATCCATTATACATGACAACATTGACGTGGTTTTGCATAGCAATGGCCTTTTTAGATTGGATGCATTCTCGTATACTGTTGGAGATTGCCTTTTCGATACATTCCAGGTTCTACTGCATTTCCGGTATTCGTCGACCGAGTTGCGCAATGGATTGATAGATTATTTCTTGAGCTGTTTTAAAAATGGCGATGCTGAGGCTTTGGAGTCCTATGAATACGAACTGGAATCTAATTTTCTTCGGTAGTTGCATGGAATACATGATGTCGCTACGTATTTTTGAAAGATGCGGTTGTCTGCATATCCAGTTCTGCCTGCACATGAGAGGGGACTTTGGGGAGATACATTTTGTATACGGTGGCTGTCTAACTGACTCAATATATCAGTGGGAACATGGTCATTGACAAGAAAAACAAGATATCTACTATTCAACAAAACTGCATTTGACAATCCATATTGCAACTTGTTCCATGATGCCAATGCCGTCAGTGGTCATTATGAACCACTACTGTACAGAAAAATGTCCATATGCAATGTTGAAGGGCCTCATATTTACTTGTCTGTCATTTGCAAAGACCTTGAATTGCAATGGAAACGGATTTTGCATCGCATAGATTGCCATGGTTTACAGCTGGCAACAAATGTTGTGTCTAGCTGTGGAGATACTCTGTTCAATGCAATTTGTTGTTTGGTGGCAGCAGAGTTCGATGTGCAGTCACTGCGGATTTACACTGTACAGTCCTTTTGCAATGCAATTATAGGCGACAACCAATAGGGTTTTAGGTGCTTGCATCAACACCTTTGCCCATATCTCCTAGAAAATATGTCGGCAGTTGGAAGTTGGCAGGAATATTTTGTGAACATGGCGCTTCCATATGAAAAAAAGAATGTGGAGGGTTGCAGATTCTATTTGCAATGGCTGTCTATGATATTCAGAGTAAATATCCAGGTCTGGTCGGCCTTGCCAGATGGCACTGTCCATTCCTGGTTTACTGATTCAAATTACGATCGAACAATTGACATCCTCTCGTTGAAAACAGATACAACACATATCCATTATCAACCTTTGCTTGGACATATCGGTTGTTCATGGTTGAATGTCCATGCCACCCAAACGACATCGAATCTGCATACGCGTCGAATGCTTTTTAGTGAGAATGCGACTCCTCCCGGTTGCGATATGGCCATACAGGGCTTGAACAAAAAAAACCATGCATGAAATTCATCACAGTTGTGATGAGGCCATACATGGCTTAAACAAAAAACGTAGAGTAAGTTATCAGAACTTGAAAAAAGTTATGCGTCAAATTCGTCCTAGTTGTGATAAGGCCATAGAGACCTTAAACAAAAAACGTAGACTAGTTTATGAGAACCTGAGTCAAAGTGAAATTCATCCCAGTTGCCATAAGCTCATCGTGCCCTTGGGAAAAAAACGTAGAGTAAGTTACCACAACTTGAAAAAGGTCACGCGCGAGAGAAAAAAATACATTGCTACGCTTCATTTTAGAGAGAAACTCACATATCACAATTTAAAGAAATTTGTTCGTGCATAACAAAACAAAAACATGTACGGTCGCATATCCCAGAATGGTCATGCAACTGTGACATTTCGTGGTCTAGAAACAACACCATGCAGTACTACCAATGAAAACCAGGAAACAGTTTCTACCCATACTTCCCTGCGAAAGAAAAATGCAAGACAGACCTACATGAAACAAATTAAAGACACTCCTTCCATTGCATGTGCAATTTGTGAACAATTTAATTTTTCAAAAAACACTAAGTCTTTCATGCTTGATTTGCAAGCAAAATACCTTCGCTTGAAAACACACGAGAAACCATTTTCCAGTGGCAAAGTTTGTCTTCCATGCAAACGGTCGCTTGAAAATGGAAAACTGCCACAGTTTGCAACCCCTGACCAAATAAGATGTAATACACCACTACCAGATGTAAGTGCACTTACGGAACTTGAGGAGAGACTTGTGTCTCTACGAATTGCATTTGCTCAAATTAGAACTTGGGGCTATAAACGACCCCAGATGGGCTTAACAAGATCAATTATTAATGTGCCTGTTCAGCTAGATGTTGTGTAAAAAGCGTTGCTACAATTCATTAAAAATACAATGACAATTGCTATGGATCTGAAAAGACGTTTGAGATACAAAAATGCCTATCAGATAGGCAAAGTGTGTGTGCATGCTGTTATGAAAGCATTAAATGAATTATGTTCCAGGGCGCTGTACAAAGCACAAAACATTTGTATAAATGACATTTGGAACAATGTTCTTGCAAAAGAGGATGACAACTCTGCAGACACTCTCGAAAATCCTAGGGATTTTGATACAAGTGATGAATCGGAGAACGAAACACCTGCTAAAACATTGGTGCATGGATTCACTAATTCACAGTGCATTCGTGACTTGCAAAACAAAATTGTCGAAATTGCACCTACCGAGGGGCAGTGTCCACTTGGAATATTCAAAGACAAATTCACTGAGGAAATGAACTTTCCAACACTTTTCTATGGAGATCCATGTGCCACTGATATTACAAAACGATTCAGTTATCATAAAATAGTCCGATGAGAGCTGCTGCATTCAAGCAGTTACTTCTCTTGTCACATAACAATTTTTTTTTCAAAACAATGCACATAATAATAGAGCAAGTTCTATTCTGCATGTGGGTTCGAATAAGAAAATGCTAGTTACAAGGAAGAAAGTTGTTGGCCAAGGATGTGAAATACAAATTAAACCTAGAAAAAATTTTGAAATCTGATATTGGATACATAGATTTCAAAAACATTCGCACCTCTCCTGACTATTTGCAACAAAACAAAAAAAATATTTTTGCAATGATTCGACAATTGGGCCCGCCAACATTTTTCATCACATTTACAAGTGTAGAGCATTGTTGGGATCCATTGGTGGCTGCTGTATCTAACCTGCATAGGAATAGGAAACGTAAAAAAGAAACTGATACACTGGAAAATAATGACATTGACTACCTCATAAGAAAAGACCTAGTGACATGTACTCGCTACTATAGACATAGAATAAATGCTTTGAGACAATTTATATGCCATGATGAAACGCTTTTCAGAAAAATATCAGACTACTTTTTTGTGACTGAATTCCAGAATAGGGGAAATGAACATGACCACGCACTGTTGTGGATAGAGGGTGCACCAGTCTATGGAGCTGATAACAATTTAGAGATTGAACAATTTGTGGATAAATACATAACATGCAACACAGATCATTTGGATCCAGAACTTGCCAAAGTCCATAGACATTACCATACAAGAAGTTGTAGAAAACGAAAAAACTCGCATTGTAGATACAACTTTCCCGTGCCGCCAATGAGAGCTACAAAAATCATAGAGCTACTTGGTTTAGAGGACAATGTTGTTGTTGAGAAATCTAAATCCTTGTTCGCATTTCTAGAACAAGGAGAATTTGACGAGTTGATGAGCTTTGATGCCTTCTTGACAGAGGTAAATCTATCAGAAGATGAGTACATCCAAGCCATACAATGTACGTTTATGCAACCAACAATTTTCCTTAAACGAAAACTTTCTCATATTTGGAACAACAGTTTCTCCAAGGACATGCCAGTTATGTGGAAACCAAACACAGATGCGCAGTACGTGCTCAATGCATATGCTGCAACATCGTACTGTACCTTGTATATGGCAAAGGTTGACAAATCTATGACAAGTGCATTCATAAGAATACACAAAGAACATGAAATAAGTCATATTGATGCCATACAAATGATACACACACTTGGCAATACATTGCTTAATATTCAACAAATGTGTGTTCAGTAAGCAGTTCACATTGCACTTTCCCTGCCCCTCACTTGTAGTTCAAGAAAATGTGTCTTCATAAACACATCTCCACTTGAAAAACACACATTTGTACTTAAATCATCGGTTTTGCTACAACAAGAGCCTGGCAATTCAGAAGACGTGCTATGTCGCTCTATTATTGATTATTACTTCCAGCGTCCATATCCTATTAGGCATATCTGCTTAGCAGAATTCATATCGCATTACAAAAAAAATGGTGCACCCATATAAAAAGAAAAAAAACCCTCTGTGATACGGTTTGTCAAATACAATAAATATTGTGACTATGAAAACTATTGTAGAGAAAAACTGTTGTTGTACGTTCCGTTCGATGAAAACGAAGAGACATTAAAACATAACTTTTCTACATGGGAGGCTGCGTATGTTGCGTCTGAGACTATAGTGCACATCAATGAAGCTAGATTTACCTACAATGTTAATCCAACATGGGGTGATCTAGAAGTTGCACTTAATGACCTAGAAAACCCTGGCGATCATGATGAGACATTCACAAACCGAAAAACAACCAGAACTCCTTCTGAGTCCTATGACTTACAAGCGGATTTGCCTCGTCCTCCAGCAGGTGGAAGTGAAAAACGTATTAATCTTGGTTTTCAAGTCACAAAACATCATTTCCTAATTGAAAATAATGAATACCACAAAATAAGACGTCTGTTGAATCGCGAACAACAAACAATTCTAAAGGACATCGCTTTTAAAAAACCCTTGAACATGGACAATCCTGTGCACTTGTTCCTTACAGGCGGAGCATGAACATGCAAGACATTCACAACGAAAGCACTGTTCCAAATGATTATATGAATCTATGATTCAAACAATTCCTCTGATCCTATGAAACCAAAGGGCCTAATAGTTGCATACACAGGAAAAACTGCATATAATGCTGGTGGAACAACAATGCACTCTGCATTTTTAATGCCTTTTAACAAGTCACAGTTTCTTCCACTTAGCAAGGAAATGTTGGATACATTATTTAAGATTTATGAGGAACTCCAACTTATCTTTATAGATGAAACATCTTTGATTGGGAGTCGGTTCTTGTATTCCATTGACAACTGAATAAGAAGCATACAACATGTGCACACGAAACACTTTGGAAACATTGACATGATACTCTGTGGGAATCTTTACCAGGCACAGCCCATTCAAGATTCTTTGATATTTGAACAACCTACCATTAACATGGAAACAATCACCCATGACTTCTGGAGAGACTATTAAATGCTTTGAGTTGCATACTACAATGCGCCAGATAGATGAAACATTCATTGCAATTCTAAATAGAATGCGCACAAACAACCAAACATATGATGACTTAACCTATATCAATTCGAGGTGCTTACGACCTGCACCAACAGACCCAACGTTCCCTTACTTGTTCTACATAAATAAGGATGTTGCAATGCATAACAACGACATGCTATCGCTCATGCCTGGCAATGATATCATCATCAATTCAATTGACCTGGAAGAAGACAACCATGGAAATGTGCCATGTCATGAACATTCAGTCACTTTACCTTTGCAGCGTGTCCTCAAATTAGAAATGCTAGTTGAAATATATGCCTGTAACTATGATTCACAGGATGGACTTGTCAATGGTGCAGATGGAATACTCAAAGGCTATACGAAGACAGAAAAACTTGATGTCCTTTGGATTAAGTTCCATGAACCGCATATAGGCAAGCGACAAGCAAGCAAGTTGTCTTATCTATATAATTCTAACACTGGAAGCGATTGGACACCTATTTTGTGAATATCGAAGCCAATATCGACATCAACAAAGACAGGTTGACTGAATATTCAAAAACAATTTTCGATTAAACTTGCATGTGTACATACAGTCCACAGATCACAAGGACTAACACTTGATAATGTTACATTTCAGCCTGCTGGAATTCAGATACATGGACTTGTATACACAACACTGTCCCATGTCAGAAGCATAGACTCCTTGTATTTACTAAGTCCTCTCACAAAAGATAACTTCAAAGTGAAACATAAAGTTGATATTGAAATGGAATGATTCAGGACCACCACAAAATGAAAACTGCACTATGATTACCAATCCATACAAGCAAATTCATCTGTATCAATTCTCTCGCTTAACACACGCAACTTAAATGCACACATGAATGATATACTGAATGACTATGATATAATGTAATCCGATATTCTGTGCTTGCAGGAAACACACATGGCATTATGCATGCAGAGAAAACAATTCCCAAATAACAATTGCATATCAAGTTACATGACACATGGGGTGATGATACTGGTGAAAAAACATGTACCAATTTTGGACCATATACATATCGAAGAAAATAAAGTTGAAGTGGTGCTTGCAATTTTTTTTTTCCATGAAACAAAAGTTGCAATACTGAATCTGTTTGCTGCTCCCCATGCAACATTCTCCAACATAATAGATGTTATTTCCAATGCATTGGGCCATTTCCATCTGAACGGACCCATTGTACTTGTTGGAGACTTCAATATTGACATGCTACAAAATAGTGGCAGAACAAAAGAATTGGAAAAATACATGTGCAAATACAGTCTCCGCTTTCTTTTGAACAACACAAGCCATCTGCAAAACGCACTTATTGACCATGTCTGGTCGAATGTGCCCATTCCTCAATACAGTGTGTTTATCTTAAGCACATATTGGTCTGATCACGATACAATTGGTATTGCACTTGAATTATGAGATATACATCAAACATATTGCAAAGTCATATTTCTATGTTTCAAAACATATCTGTATAGCTTGTTGTAAAAACAAAAGTTTTTTTTTTTTATCCAGCTTCTTGGTTTTCCTTGATTTCTTCACATACTGTTCTGGTGAGCATACAGTCGATGTTGTAATTGAATTATAAAATATACATTATGCAAAAAAGAAGAAGAAGGTACATCCTCCTAAAAACTATTTGTTACTCTATTCATCTTATTCTATTTTTTTTTGTATATGTACATAGTACTTGCTTTTTTATTTACATCTCAACTTATGTTAATATCCCTTTTGTTTTGTACTTTTGTTCATAGAAACAAACATGAAAACTAGACGCCGCAAAGAAATCCTACCCAGAGATGTAGAGGAATCCATGCAAAAGTGCATTTTTTTCCTACCTGTGTTCCATACTAAACAGTTTTTCGTTTACTTTGTCTATATTTGTTGAATTTGTTTGCAACTATGTTTTATTTTTATTTTTATTTTGCGCCTAGAGCCCGCCAACCTGCAGGTCCGCCATCCAACATAAATGCAATGTTGAGCCAGCCAACCTGCAAGTCCACTTGCCAATTTGTATATCACCCAACTATGGGTGCTATTTGCAGGACACAGAACATTAGAGGCCCAATGTAGAGCCCGAAAGTCCGCGATCCAAATAAGTGGCTAAGTATGGAATAAGGGATCTGTGCATATTTGGTATGCATTTCTCGTTTCTGGGATCCCGCCAGCCCTGGAGTTTCTGTGTCAATTTGTATATCGCGGGATTCACTAGAAGTAGAATGTTGAGCTGGCCAGCCCGCAAATCCGCTTGTCAATTTGTATATCGTGGAGTTCTGGATGCTATTTGTAAGGCACCAAACAATAGAGGCCCATTTTTTACCCCACCAGCCCGAGAACCCGCGATCCATAAACTGTACATGCTCTATAAAATCTCAGCCACCCTGCAAGTCCACTTGCCAATTTGTATATCGCGAAAGTGTGTGCTATTTGTAGGACACGAACAATAGAGGCCTATTTTTTGAGCCCGCCAGCTCGAAAAATTGCGATCCATAAAGTGGCCAAGTATGGAATGCGATATCCGTACATGCTCTATAAAATCTCATGTCCATACTTTATAAAGGTACATCTTTAGTTTTGCCTGGTTTCTACACATACTGATCTGGTAACCACAGAGTTGGTGTTGCACATGAATTATGAAATATGCACTGGGAGTCGGATCGAGCCCTTTGGTTTCCTTAGCCAATTTTATGCCCGCAGGTCCCCTGCTACACATTATCAAGCTCTCGTTCCCTGTGTTCCCAAAAAGTGTACATGCTCTATAAAATCTCAGCCACCTCGCAAGTCCTCTTGTCAATTTGTATATTGTGGAAGTCTATGTGCTATTTATAGGACACAAAACAATAGAGACCTATTTTTTGAGCCCGCTATCCCGAGAACCCGCGATCTAGAAAGTGGTGAAGTATGGAATGCAATATCCGTACATGCTCTATAAAATATCATGTCCATACTTTATAAATGTACATATATAGTTTTGCATGGTTTCTACACATACTGATCTGGTCAGCACACAATTGGTGTTGCACATGAATTATGAAATATGCACTGCGAGTCAGACCAACCCCTTTGGTTTCTTTAGCTAATTTTATGCCCACGGGTCCCACGCTACGCGTTATCAAAATCTCGTTCCCCGTGTTCTGAATGTGCATCTTACATCGAAAACTTGGTAATCCATGTTTATGCTCGCGGGTTCCCAGACGACGTAGTGGCAGATTTCATGTCCATCTACTCTTGCGCCCGAGACTTCGGTGATCTACAATTGGACCCGGACTGGAAGCTTGCGACTCATTTGCTAATTTTCTTTAATTAAATTGTACAATATCAATATTCATTATTAATAATTTAGTATTTAAAAATATTTTTTTTAGATAATGTTAGCTATATAACATATATGTTATATGTTATACATGTAGACAATCGCAATCTTGAACCCGCCAGTCCTGGAGTCCGTCTCTCAACTTGTATATCACGGAACTCCCAGTGTTGTGTGGAGCACACGAGAAAATAGAAGTGCAATGTTGAGAGAGCCAACTCGAAGTCCGCCGATAAATTTGTATATCGCAGAAGTCTGGGTGCTATTTGTAGGACACAGAACAATAGAGGCTCAATTTTCATCCCGCCAGCCCGAGAACCCGCGATCCAAAAAGTGGCTAAGTACGGAATGAGGGATCTGTACATGCTCTATGAAATCTGATATCCATACTTATAAAAGTACATAAAGGTACTTTATAAATATGATATCCTGTGCCCAAAACTTCGATGATCCGCAATTGGACCCGGACTCGAACTTGTGACTCATTTCGTAATTTTGTTTAATTAAATTGTACAATATCAATATTTAATATTGATATTTTAGTACTTGAAAATAATGTTTTTAGATAATCTTAGATATATAGCATATATTTTATATGATATACATCCCGCCAGTCCTGTAGTCCGTCTATTTTTGAGCACGCTTGTCCGATAACCTGTGATCCAAAAAGTGCCTTAAGTATGTAAGTTCGCTTGTCAATTTGTATATCGCGGAACTCCGAGTGTTGTGGACTGATACAAGTGCAATGTCCAACCAACTAATTAAATTGTGGAATATCAAAATATTTATATCGCGGAACTCCGATCCATAAACAATTGGCATCCTGGGCCCGCCAGCCCTGCAGTTCATCTGTCAGTTTGTATATCGCGAAACTCCGAGTACTGTTTGGAGGACACAGAATAATAGAAGTGCAATGTCTAGCCCACAAGTCTGCTTCTCAATTTCTGTATCGCGCAAGTTTGGGTACTATTGGTAAGAAACAGAGCAATAGAGGCCCACTTTTGAGCCCGCCAGCTCGAGAACCCGTTATCCAAAGACTGTACATGATTCCCTTCGCTACTCTCCCTGAGAGCTTACACAAAGTCACACTTTCCATACTTAGCCACTTTCCCGTAATTCCCCAAATATACAAACCCTCCGCTGAACTGCACCATCATGCCTTCTTACGTTTTACGCGTTTTGCAGTCAACAATTCTGACTCATGCAGTTTCACCATTGGACACTCACCAGTTTCATCATGTAGTTTCAGACTTGACCATTCCTTCCTTGCTTGCTCTTCCCCGTCCCCGTCACCTTCGCACGTGTCTATAATAAGAAATAATGTT
>ML788562.1:324154-354008 GCA_009831015.1 Picea engelmannii | reverse complement strand
TCTTAACTAAATCCTAAGTGTCTAAATATCCTAACATCCCCCCTTAAGAACAACTTGGTATAGGATTGAAGGATTTACAATGTTGACACAATAGGATAAGGAAGGAGGCATTAGATCCTATCCCCCCTTAATGACAACTTCCTTAACTCCTAACATAGATCAAAGTTTGGGAAACTTCGCTTCTGTAAGAGACTTTGTGAAAATGTCTGCAACTTGATCTTCTGTAGGGAAAAATAATAGTTCAATAACTTGATCATGAATGAGATTTCTGATGAAGTCCATGTGTAGCTCGATGTGCTTGTTGCGTTGATGTTGAACTGGGTATTTGGTGAGCTTGATGTCACTTTGATTGTCACACCAAAGGCTGGTCGGATGTTGTTGCTCGAATCCAAAATCTGAGAGAATTTGTCAAAGAAACAAGGCTTCCTAACTTGCATTTACCGTTGCTCGGTACTTTTCTTCTACTGAATAAAGTGCAATAGCATGTTGTTTCTTATAGGCCCAAGTGATAGGTCCTGAACTAAGGCTGGAAAAATAACCTACAGTAGACTTATGATCATTAGGGTCGTCGGCCCAATTTGAATCAGTGAAACCAACCAATAAAGGAGTCCCCCCTGAACTGTAATGTATCCCAAACTAAACTGTACCACAGACATAGAAAAGTATCCTTTTAGCTTCTTTCCAATGGCTTTCATGAGGTGCTTGCATATACCAGGAAACAATACAAACAACAAAGGAAAGATCAGGATGGATATGAGTCAAGTATAAGAGGCTACCAACTAACCGATGGTACAGGGTGGCATCAACTTCAGGAGAAGTATAGGTGGCACTAGTCTTGACTCCAAACTGGAAGGGAGAAGAAGTTGGTTTACAATCATCCACGTGAAAGCGACGAAGAAGGTCACAAGTATACTTAGAATGGGAAAGAAAAATTCCTTCATTGGTTTGTAAAACTTGGAGGCCAAGGAAATAGTGAAAAAACCCTAAGTCTGTCATTTCAAATTTATTCTTAAGGATGGTTTTCACATGGTTTAAAAGTTTTGAGTCACTACCAGTAAGGATAAGGTCATCAACATAAAGGACAAGGATTATGAGATGGCTTCCTACTTTCTTGGTATAGACATTAGGATCAGAATGACATCTAGAGAATCTGGTGTCAATAAGAAAGCTATCCATTTTGGCATACCAATCTCGGGGAGCTTGCTTAAGACCATAAATAGATGTCTTAAGGCGACAAACAAGGCTACAATCATTTTGGACATAGCCAAGAGTTTGTTACATGTAGATTTATTATTTCAAATCTCCATGCAAGAAGGCAGATTTAACATCCATCTGATGGACCTCCCATTTATGTGAGGCAGCAAGGGCAAGAACAAGGCAGATGGAATTCATTTTGGCTACAGGGGAAAAGGTTTCATTATAGTCAATTCCTTCAACTTGGGAAAATCCTTTGGAAACTAACCGAGCCTTGTGTATTTGAACACTTCCATTTGATGTATACTTAGTTCTATAGACCCATTTACATCTGACAAGTTTTCTTCCTATTTGAAGAGGTACAAGATCCCAAGTATCGTTTTCCATTAAAGAACGATACTCTTCATTCATTTTTGTATCCCAATCTGGATGACTTGAAGCTTTTGCAAATGTCTCTGGACAATGAGTCTCTGAAATTTGACCCAAAAGAGAAGAGGCTTGCTGGAACTGTGAACATGCTCGATGATGATCTGAAGGATCACCGACAAGGCCAACAACTACTTCTTGTGTTGAACAAACCCATCTAGGAAGCAATGGAACTGGTGTTGGTTCAGGTTCAAAGGACTCATCTGGAGGAAGGTGAGCAGGAAAAGGTGAATTTTCATTCTCACTGTCATCATCTGAAGAAGAAACCAGAATAGGAACAAAAGAAGGCACAAACGCCAAAGATGGCTCGTAGGCCGAAGAAGGCACAATCATTGAATTAGGCTCGCAGGCTAAGAGATTTTCATCAAATTTAATATCTCTTCTAATAATTATTTCATTACAATGTGGTTGAAGAAGTATATAACCTTTGACATCTTCAAAATAACCAACAAATATAAACTTCTCACTTTTAGTCTGTAATGCTTTCATTTTCTCATCAGGAATGTGAGCCCATGCTATACTGCCAAATAGACGGAAGTGACTTACATCTAGTTTAATTTTAGTCCAAGCTTCTTCCAGTGTTATATTTTTAAGAGCCTTTGTGGGAGTGTGATTGACTATGTAATTTGCACAGTTGATTTCGTCTGCCCAATACTTTAGACTTAATCCCTTAGATTGGATCATACAATTAGCCATTTCTTTTAATGTACGGTTCATTCTCTTAGCAACACCATTTTGTTGTGGTGTATATGGAATAGTGTGTTGCATTTGGAAGCCCTGTGCAGTGCAGTAACTTGTAAAATTATTGTTCACATATTCGCCTCCATTATCTGTTCTTAACTTTTGAATTTGATGTCTAGATTGCTTTTCTACAAGGGCCTTGTAAGACAAAAATTTGTCAAAAACTTCGCTCTTAAGTTTTAATAAGTAAACCCAATCATATCTAGAAAAATCATCAATGAAAGTTAAGAAATACTTGCACCCAGAAAAAGGAGGAGAAGAAAGTCGACCACACAAATCACTGTTAACAAGCTACAAAGGGCTCGAGGCGTGCCAAGAGGCACATTTTTCAAAACTATCCCAATGATGTTTTCTGAGAACACAACTGGCACAAACACCATCTTTGCGTGAAACATGAGGAAGACCAGTCACCATCTGTTGATTACATAGTTGTTGCAATGAGCGATAGTTTAGATGACCAAACCGCTCATGCCAAAGTTTGCTCAAGTCATCGCTATGAGTAACAAAAACTGATGAAAAAGATGATGACCCAAAGTTTTCAAATTTGTACAACCTGGTAATATCATTAGCATTTCCAGTTGCAAGAACATGCTTAGGATATTTTAGATCCTTGATTACAACTTGGTGAGGTGAAAACTCTACGGTTTTACCTTCACCTGAATGAGTGATTTGATATATTGATAGAATGTTACAAGAAAGACTTGGATCCCATAATACATCATTAAAATGATCATTATCTACTTGAACTATTCCAGATCCTACAACACTAAGAGATCTATCATCACCAACAAATATTTTCTTGGTGTTACATTCATTTAGAGAAGAAAATATGTCTTTATCCTTAGCCATATGATAAGATGCTCCAGAATCAATAAGCCACTCATTAGAATAAGAAGAAGTAGAAGTTGTATTGAAGGAGAAACCAAAAGAGGAGAGTGCATGTCCATGAGAAGATGAAGAAGAAGTAGAATCAATACTGATGTTGTGCTTCTTCATCACTGCTTCTAAATATGCCATCTTCTTGAAACATTTGGACTCATCATGACCATCTTTATCACAAAAGTTGCAATGTATGTTAGTCTTCTTATTTTTATATTTTGCTCCTTTGTCACCATTAGGCACTGAAGCTGTCTAAGCAGGTTTGGGACCTTTATGTTTCTTGTTATTTTAGCGATGATGTTTCTTCTTGGGATACTTGGGTTTATCTTTCTACTGGGTAACTAAGGCTTTGTTGCAGGTACCTGCAGTGTTGATCACTCCAAGTTGTATAAGATTATCTTCCTCTCTAATTAAGGCAACACAAAAGGACTCAAGAGTTGGATTTTGATAAGCTTTCCCTAGATCCTCTCTCATGGCATAAAAGGTAGATACAAACACAGAATATGCACTACCTAGCTTAGAAAGAATAATATAGATGCACCGCTCTTTCTCCATGTCTATCTCACATTCCTCACATAAAATTCTAAGTGTTTTAAACTTAGATAGATAGTCTCCAAGGAAAGAAAATCACTTGGAATTAAGGTCAGTACTTGATTTTCTAACTATTGTGCTCGAATAATATTGAGTTTACCAAACACGGATTCAATCTTTTCCCAAGCTTCATTGGGGTCATCAATTTCTTTAAGGTGAAACCTTAAATCAAGAGAGATGAACATTCTGATTAGTCCACGTGCTTCGTCACTCGTATTAGCCCATTTTACTTTCTTATCATCATCGATGGGTGCTTTTTCCTTTCCCAAGGTAATCTGGTACAAGCCTTTATTTCTTAATAAATCTTCCATATGAGATTTCCATTGGAAGTAGTTATTGTTGGTAAGCAAGAGATTACTTGTAGAAGCCATATTAAATATGCAGATAATATAGATTTAAAAACCAAAACTGATGATCTAAAGGAAAGTTCTCGAAAAGTTATGTGGTTTTAAAAAAACATCACTGAAAACAGACTTCGGACATGAAAGTTATGCCATATTTAAAAAAGACATAAACGGTAACCAAAAGACCACGTGATAGTGTAAGTTGATTTATGAAGTGACCCACTTTTATAAAAAGAAGTGGGGATCACTTTTACAATGAAGTTACTTTATAAAAGAAAAGCTCCATGCAAAATAAACAACTCTAAAATAAAATATTAAGGCTACTTATAGTGATTCACTTTTATACTTGAAGTGAAATACACTTTACAATTTGAGCATGAACTTTTTCAAAAAAAAGTAACAAAAGAAAGACTTGAACTCAAGATCTCTTACTTAATAATGCAACTTTTTAAGAAAAAAAATTTGTTTTTCGATGACAACAAGGGTGCACCTTTTCCTATCTGTTTCTGATTTGCCAAGATCGCACATGGCGTTGGGAAAAGAGCATATGCAGATCTAAAATAGTAGAAACCTAGAAATAAATAATACAAAACCGAAATAAAACCAAAATAATACTCTGCAAAAATTAAAAAAATGCGTATTGAGGCTTTATACTTCCGGATCTGACTGAAATGGTCGTATCTTGGGAAAACAAAAACCTTTTTGAGTGAAATGAAAAGTGTTCCTGAATGAAACGATTTCTATAGACGCAATGGAACAATCCTCTCAGCCCATAAATGTACGAAAATTATAGAAAATGGAGATGAGGAAACTTGGCTTCACGATCTCGATCTACAACATGAGCGGGTCTTCAAACAGGCTCTGATACCATTTTTGACAACATAGGTATTCCAACATAGGACAAGCACCTTTAGTAACCACTCAAATAAACACATAAAATATCAGTAGACTGATGTTTTCATGTGGTAAAACCCCTATGAGGAAACATCCATGACCCCAACCAACGTGACCACTTGGAGCAGTTTATTAATGCAAAAGAAAAACATTACAGAGAGATTTACAAGAGATTTTATCACAATCGATCATCGGCAAATGACCCTCCATGATCTTTAAATAGAGATCATGGACCAATCGGGTGTTAAGCCACGAATCAATGACCGTTAATATCGAGGAGAGTATGAACCTTCAGATCACTCTATGTCGGGAACATATCGTGACCGTCGGATTTTCCTAACTACAAATGCATACTAATACATACTAAAGAGATACACTAAGATTTTTTTTTTTACCTAATGACACATTAGACCAAGTAGATCTTAACTAAATTCTAAGTGTCTAAATATCCTAACAATATTTTGCTCCCTTGTCTCTCTTTTCTTCCGCCATGGGAAGTCGCTTGGGCTGGAAAGAGCGTTTTTCCTCAAGAGAAATTAGGTCGAGACCCAAATCTCTATACCATGACCTCGTCAGGGACATGAACTAAGAAATGACAAGGAGTAGACTTCTCTGATACCACTGATCCAAATTATTTTGAGAATGAAATGAAGGCCAAATTATGATAATTAAATATGCATATGTATTGCTAGAAACATAGAGATACAGTAATGCACAAGTTTAATTGATGAAATAAATGTACAGAAACTATAAAACTACAAAGTGAATGAAATTTCTAGAATGGTGGTAGATTCTCTTCGAGAGTAGATGTGATGGCTACGCTCATTCATAAGAAGATGATTACAATGAGGCTCTAAATACATTTTTAACATAAATCATAAATGAGAAAACCCTAAACATAAAAAACCTAACCCTGGGAGATGAAGTGTCAAAAGTCATGTGGGCCCCGATTGGGTAAGTTGGTATATCAACTTCCTGGGGTCATAACTTTTGCATAATATCTCCATTTTATACGCATGATAGCTCGTTGGAAGGAACTATCCGAGGAATACACATGTTTTTGTCACACTCTGGTTAAAATGTACAATGTGACTATGTTATGCCTAAAAAGTGTTGTTTGGGCCTCAAAACGACCCTAGAAGTTTAGGACCCGAAAAAATGAAAAACAAAAAATTGCCAAGGTGGAAAACCATGTTTTGAGCTAGTGGAATAGGTTGGTGGCCACTGATTTCTGCCTAGATAATTATCCCCCCCTTAAGAATCAATGGTACCCATTACGTCAAGTTCTCGTGGAAGATGGGGAAGCTTTTGTTGAATCTGAACCTTGGTGAGATTCTTACCTTTACTGAAAAAGTTGTCCCACTTAGCTTGTTGAAGGTTGTTATGAACCTGTTGTTGGAGGGGTTGGATCCATTGAAATGATCTAGCTACATGACCTGCCTGAGTGTGGGAGGAATCTATCGGTGATGATGTGATATGAGGAGTAAGAAGGGCTCTATTGTAACTTTTTTGGTTTGGGCAGTGTGGAGGCACCCCCGTAGGTGATGAAACAATATTTTTGTGTTCTTCTACAATTTTCTTTTGCTGGATAGAAAGGTCATGGGATGAGGCTCCAATGGTTGCAATTTCCTTATGTTTGCCTTCTTCCCAGATTGTGAATAGGCTAAACTTTTCGGTTTGAGAGATTACTTTGCAACACTGTTTTGTCGAGACATTAATCAGGACTACCTATGGTATCCTGTAGAGTTGACCCCCCAAATTAACAATGATGTTATGCGATAGAGACTTATAAAAAACATGACAATTCCACATATATGTCTGGCTAAGAAAAACATCACATACTTCCAGTGGGTAAACATCACACAGTACCACATTCTTGAAGGGATTGATGTCACAGGACAGGCGACACTGCTAGCTGACACAAAGATCTCGACCTTGGCAAAGCCACCTAATGTTGTATGGTTGTGGGTGTGGTGTTGTCGAAAAACCTAACTGCTTGACTACCTTTGTTAAGATTAGGTTCTTTTGGTTTCCATTATCAACAATAAAATGCATCGGGTCCCCTTCACCAACATTTGTGAATGGAAGAGATACTTCCCCTCCTCAGGATCCTCTATTTATTTTGGTTGGATTGTTGTGGGTGTGATAGTGTTCATGGGTTCTGCATCAATTATCTATCTTATTTTATTATTGTCTAAATCAGATTTTGATTCTGGGCTTGGATATGTTTCTTTGAGATCGTCTACTAATGGTTGTTTCAAGTGACATTCATCGGTGTTGTGCCAAGGAATTTTGTGGAAGTCGCATCTCTTCCCAATGTCCTTCTTCATCTTCCCATTGCTCTTCTTTTCTTGTGTCTTGGAATGATTGTCTTGAGGTTGGATATTCTGTGAATTAGGGCTACCTTTACCATACTTGCGGATTTGAAGAATCAAATCCCCACTTGTTCTGCTTCTTAAATGTTTGCTCGATTTTGACCACATATCGATAAGTGACTCCCAGTGATGAGATGTCCAAAAACTCCATTTTGGTTTAGATGTACTTGTGTAGAGCCCCACAGTATTTTAGAACTAGATGCCACTTGGAGTCATTGATACCCAACTTCATGCAAAAGGCATGGAAGATATTTATGAACTCTGACACTATTTGTCCCCTTTCTTCATGTAGTGTGGTCCATCTCATGTATTGGTCATCATAGTTTCCCACAGGGTAATATTGCTCCTTGACCGCATCCATAAAAAAATCCCAAGTGGGCTTGACCCCAAATTTTCCAGAATCCTTTGTCCATTTTTTCTCCCAGTAAGTTTCTCACTAATATTTGACATGGGGGAGTGCCTTAAGGAGTGCAAAGGTGATCTTTTCTCCATCAGAAAAATTGTGAACGGAGAAATAACCTTCTAGCAAATTTAACCACTTTTCAAAATAATTTTGATCGATTTGACCTTCAAATACAGGAATATCGAAATTAACTTGTGCCTTGAATGGGGCAATGTCTCCAAAGGGACTTCTTGACGAAGACATGCCTGCTATTGTCGGCAATCGTTGATGGATTTGGAAAAAATTATCCAATGTCTCATTCCTCTGTTGCATGAGGGCTTCCGCGAGCAACAACTTGATGGGATCTTTTGCTCCCTCATATCTCTTTTCTTCCACCATGGGAATCCACTTGGGCTGGTGAGAGAGGCTGTCCTCAAGAGAAATTAGCTTGAGACCCACCCAAATCTCTATACCCTAACCTCAACGAGGACATGCACTAAGAAACGATAAGGAGTAACCTTCTCTGATACAACTGATCCAGATTATTTCGAGAAAAAAATGAAGGTGAAAATATGATAAGTAAATATGCAGATATATTTCCAAAAACATAGAGATACAATAATGCAGTAGTTTTATTAATGAAATAAATGTACAGAGACTGTAAAACTACACAGTGAATGAACTCGCTAGAATGGTGACATCTTATCTCTGAGAAGAGATGTGATGGCTACAGTCATTCAAAAGAATATGATTACAATGAGGCTCCAAAGTCATTTTTAACATAAATCATAAATGAGAAAACCCTAAACATTAAAAAACCTAAACCTAGGATATGAAGCACCAAAATTCCTGTGGGCCCCAATGGGGTAAGTGTTGATTATGGTTGGTTGTCATTGATGTCAACCCTTGAAGAAATCCCTGTAGCACAAAGGTTGGGTAATGGAACCAAGATTGTTTGATGTAAAGATGAATTGTTATTGTCTTGTTATGGTTGATAATAAGTAGAAATGGATGAACTCCAAAGTGGTCCCCTTATGGTGAAAGCCCTCACAGGAGGGCGCTTTTTGGATTGAGTTATCCTAGAAGTATGGTTAGAGAACCCATGCTTATTTTTGGAATAATGAGATGAACGCCGGTAAATTTTTTAGTGAAACTATCCTAGATGGATACTTATTGTCATGCCATTTCCAGTGGTATGTGGAACATCACATAACTCCTCACGATTAGAGAATTATGGCCACGAGAAGTTGGAGAACCCAGGTTTGGATAATGGACCCAAGTTTGTTTGATGGATAGAAGTACGAGTTTTGATATATTTTCAGGTAATAATATTCTATATGGATATTACATGTCATTCCATTTCTGGTGGTATGTGGAACGTCACATAACTCCTCACGGTTTGAGAGTTATGGCCTTACGAAGTTGGAGGACCCTCATATGTCATCTAGAAGCCCCAAAAGGTCAAAGTAGTCAAAGTGGTTTAAGAGATTTTAAAAGGTAAATAATAAATTTAAGTTATGAGTGTACTACAATTCAAATTGAATACAAAATAAATTAATTCAATAATAAATTTAATGGAGAAAATAGAAGTGGGTTAACCCTAAAATAAGGAAAGTGGGCAAAGTGACCTAGAAGATGTTTTTAAGGAAGCTACTTGGAGAGTATAAATAAGACGCAAGACTCTCTCATTTAAGACACACTTGAGAATGTTGAATAAATATAGGTGTCTAAGGTAAAAAAAGGATATATAAGCTGAATTTATGAGGAAAGTGAAGAAAACAAGGCCAAAATTCAAGGAAGGATAAATTCTTTTGATGATGCTTTCTAAGGTATGTTTTTTTCAGGTCATCTCACCATTTTCGCAATAATTTTTTTTCTAGAATGATTCAGACCATGAAATTGCTATTCCATTGAGGAAAAATATCCAAGTATCTATGGTAAAACATTCATCTTTTGGGTCTTTGTATTTTTGGAGTTAAATCCTGTGGAAAGTAGGGTTTGTGGCTAGTCCTGAAACTAGTCAAAAACAGGTGTTTCAGGTAAAAAATCCATAAATTATTCATAATAGATCCAAATTCAGTAAGACCAAATGTGTTGGTTATAGTACATTATTTAGTATTATGTGTAATATTTTCATATCAATTCAACAAATATTCCATGCGGGGCACACTCTACAAGGTCGCTCTCTAGAATAAGCCATAATTCGGCAAGGTGTGCCATTTTTTCCATAACTCCTTTTCTAAGAGGTTCCAAGTAGTGAAACCTCAAGGAATTGCATAAAACACACTGAAGAACATTGTATATCAGTTTTAGATCTTTATTCATTACAGGTACAAAGTTATAATTATTTCAAGTTAGGGTTGCTGACTAATCCCAAACTAGTCTTGTGAGACTAAAGAAACGTTTGATGAAAATGATGGTCTCTTGTTGTTAAAGTTAAGGAAGGTTTGTAGGTATGTGATCATATACAACGGGTCTATTACAGAGTTACAAAGCATATTTGGATGATGAAATTGATGAGGGATTTTGGTTGAGGTACAAGTTGGGTACATGGTTGAGACAAGTAGTTGATGAGTTGGCACATACATGAGGTGTATAGTTGATGATGTTGGTACATATTGATGAGTCATAGTTTATGAGTACTTGACACATTATTGGTACATACTTGGTACATGGTTGGTTGCACATGTTTATGGTACAAGTTGATTATATATTGTTTGGTATAGGTTGGTGCATGGTTGATGCACTTGTTTATGGTACAGGTTGATTACAAGTTGAGGTATAGATTGATGCATGGTTGATGCATGGTTCAGGTTTATTGGTACATGTTTATAGCGGTATATCTCACAGTGATAGTGTGACAATGGTTCCATCATTCTACTTCTACTTCAGAGTGGTTGGGCGGGGCATAGACAGGTGGTTGTAGCCAAAGAACATAGGGGGTTGTAGCCTCCTTCTGGTTGTAAGCATAGAATTGGGGATTTGGAGCTTCCCTCAGGTTGTAGCTTGAGAAACTAGGGGTTTGGAGCCTTCTTCCAGTTGCAATTGGAAAACAAAGGAAGTTGGTACTTCCAATGAATATAATTCTTCAAGACATATAAGATAAATCATTCCGTGGTTTTCTCTTGATTTGGGTTTCCACGTAAAACATTGGTGTACTGTGTATGTGTGTGATTGTTCATTTCTTGTTGTTCATTATTGGATAATAAATCTAAATTGATATAACACTTGGATTATTTGGAAAAAAGGATTATAATTATGCTATTACTGATTCACCCCCCCTCTCAGTAATCCAATAATTGGTATAAGAGAAGGTTCCTTCAGAAACCAGTTTAACCACTGAAAGGTAGATCATGGAGAGTACCAACTCATATAAAAATGGAATACCACATTCTTTTTGGAGCATAAGGATGAAGACATATATACAAGCAAAGGGGTTTGAAATTTGGCAATCAATTGTAGATGGATACACAGTACCATCAGTTCCACCAACAAATGAAAAAGAAGTGAAACTTGGTCAGAATAATTCCAAAGCTACAAATGTAATTTTGAATGGTCTCAGTGAAATAGTATTCACCAAAGTTGCACATTGTAAATTCGCCAAAGAGATTTGGGACAAGCTTCGAAATATTTATGAAGGAGATACAAAATTCAAAGCAACAAAATTTCAAACTTACAGAGGTCATTTCAAACAACTAAAAATGAAGGAAGATGAGAATATTGTAGCCTACTTCTTAAGAGTTGAAGAAATAGTGAATGCAATCATAGGATTGGGAGAAGAAATCGAAGAATATGTAATTGTTCAAAAGGTACTAAGATCTCTTCCTATGAGATTCAACCCTATGATATCATCACTAGAAGAAAGATCGGATCTAAACTCAATAAGCATGGATGAACTGCATGAAATCTTCACAGCATATGAATGAGAACTGAACAAGAAAATCCAGATGTAAAAGAAGCAACCTTCAAAGCATCCAAAAGATCAAAGCAAAAGAAAAAGGAACAAGAAGAATATAGCAGCAACAACGACGTCTCGAAAGATGATGAAGAAGTGGCCAACTTCATCAAAAGACTGAACAAGGGAACCAATGGTAGGTATAGAGGTAAGCTTCCTTTAATTTGTTTTAATTGGGATGGTATTGGTCATTTTTCTAACAAATGTCCTCATAAGAAAAAGAGAAATTATGAAGGTTACTAAAAGACAAACAAACATATAAAGGCAAAAGAACTACAAAGAAAGATTTCAAGAAAATCTTATGCATCAAAAAAGACATCTCATCATTAGATAAAGATGAAATTAGTGACAGTGAGACATGAATAGTTTTATTCATGGTAGTAAAATATTTTGACAAAGAAGACTCCAAAGAAGAATATGAAGAAGTCGAAGAAGGATATGAATAAGTCAAAGATGAAATTGAAAAGGCAGAAGTTGACTATCAAGAAGAATTAATGTGTGCCATAGAAGTTACCAGAAGAGAAAAGAAGAAAAACAAGAAACTACAAGCAGAACTAGACAAGAAAAAGGACACTCGAGAACTAGAACAAATGATCACAAGATTGAAGGTTCAAATAGAAGAAGATGAAATAATTGAAGAAGCACTCAAATAACAACTAGAAGAAAAGGACAAGATCATTGGAAACTTGGAAGCAGATATTGTGACACTAAGAAAGGATATTCAAAAGAAAAATATACATAATAGCTCAAAAGTTTTGGATGACATTATCAACAGTAAAAAATCTCATCTTGACAAGTCTGGACTTGGATACAATCAGACAGAAAATGGATCAATCTCCAAAACAATAGAGCAAGAAAAAAATCCAAAAATCTATGCAGAAACAATCAAAGGGGATATGAAGATATACAAGGAAGATTACAGGGACACTCCTCCACTGATAAGATTCATATTTCAGAATCAACAAAAGACAGATAGGCCTCAAGAAGAAGAAGGATTCATAAGAGAACCTTCTTTTAGAAGATCTTCAAATCCCAGGTATCAAACTATATTTTTTGGTTTATGTTATGCATGTAATAATTTTGGAAATAAAGCTATGAATAGAAGAGATAACAACAGGAACAATAACAACTTTGAGTGTCATATACAAAGGGGTTACTCAAGAATACCTAGTGAAACACAAAGAAGAAGTTACAACAGGTTTGAATCTTTGAGCACTGAAGTGGAATGTTACAAATGTAACAATTTTGGACATGTGGCCTAAAATTGCAGAATGACGGTCTCTCCTAAAGAACCTCAATAGAATAACAACAGTCACAGAAAAGAACCTCAAAAAATGACATGGATAAGAAAGAAAGATCAATATAGCAATGAAGAATGTACAATTAATCTACAATCTAAGCAAAAGAAACACGGTTGGTATGTTGACAGTGGGTGTTCAAAACACGTGACAAGTGATAGAGACAAATTTCTTACATTGTGAAAGGAAATAAATGGATCAGTCTCCTTCGGAAATGATAATTCAACCAAAATAATTGGAGAAGGCACAGTCCAAATTGGGAACAAGAATAAAAAGGCACAAAATGTTTTGCTGGTAGAAGATATGAAACAAAATCTTCTAAGTGTGAGTCAAATGTGTGACCAAGGTCATAAAGTTACTTTTGATTCAAAAAAGTGTGAGATAAGAAGAGAAGGTTCAGGGAAATTGTTCGGTACAGCTGCAAGAACTTCAAACAACATATATGTGTTAAGTGAAATTGGAAATGAAAAGTGTTGTCTAGGAAAGGAAGATGAAATTTGGCTATGGCATAGAAGAATGGGTCACATGCATTTTTATAACCTTGTCAAAGTCAGAAAAAGAGAAGCAGTCAGAGAAATGCCCCAGATCATGAAACCAACCAACACTTTATGCAAGCATTGTCAACAAGGAAAGAAAACAAATACCAGGTTCAAACCAAAGGAATATTCAACAACAAAACCAATGGAAATTGTGGATACTGATCTAGTTGGACCAACTACAAAAAGGGCTTAAAAGGTGAGAGATAATTTATATTATTAGTTGATAATTATACAAGAATGACTACAGTTTGCTTTCTCAAGAACAAGTCAGAAGATTTTGAAAACTTCAAGATCTACAAGGAAATGGTTGAAAATGAGATGGATTCAAGAATCAAATGCTTGATATATGATAATGGAGGAGATTTCACTTCAAAGGAATTTATGGAATACTGCAATAGTCATGGAATAAAAAATAAATTCTTCGTTGCTAGGACACCTCAACAGAATGGAGTTGTTGAAAGAAAGAACAAGACAGTACATGAAATGGCTCGAATAATGTTAATGGATTCCAAATTGATAGATATATTTTGGACACTAGAAGTGCATACAATAGTTCACATTCAAAACAGAGTAATCCTCAGAAACAACACTGATAAAACTCCCTACGAGCTATGGAAAGGAAGACCAACAAATGTGAAACACTTTAGATATTTTGGAAGCAAATGCTACATCAAAAGAGAAGATGGAAGAATGAGAAAGTTTGACTCTTGTGTGGACAAATGAGTACTTGTTGGTTAATCAAGTACAAGGAAAGCATACAAGTGTTACAATCTAATATTGAACAAAGTTGTGGAAAGCATCAATGTAACAATTGATGAAATAGAAAGACCAGAATCAAAGGAAGAAGAAAAAAAATCAATGGAACAAATTTTTGAAGAAGAATAAGTAGAAGAGGAAGATGAAGAGAATACAATAGAAACAAAAGAGAAAGTTCAACAAATATCTCCAAAGACACCTAACAAACGATTAAACAAGAATCATCCTTCAGATCAGATCATTGGAAACAAAGATGTAGGAGTTGAGAATAGAAGAAAAATCCGTTCACCAGAACAAACACACCTAGCACTCTTATCTACAATTGAACCAATTTTTTTTGAAGAAGCCAACAAGGATGAATTTTGGAATAAGGATATGAATGAAGAATTGGATCAAATAGAGAAAAATGACACTTGGGAACTGGTTCCGAGACCAAAGAATAAAAATGTGATCGACACAAAATGGGTTTTCAAGAATAAATTAAATGAATATGGACAAGTTACAAGGAACAAAGATAGATTGGTATGTAAAGGATATGCACAGATTGAAGGAATCGACTTTGAAGAGACATTTGCTCCAGTTGATAGAATGGAAGAAATTCGATTGATTTTAGCCTATGCATGCTCCAAAAATGTTAAAGTATATCAGATGGATGTAAAATCATCTTTTCTGAATGGGGAACTTGAAGAATAAGTCTACATTAAACAACCAGAAGGATTTCAGTTGTCATAGAACACATATTATCTGTGTAAATTAAAGAAGGCCTTGTATGGTCGAAAACAGGCTCTTAGAGCATGGTACTCTAGACTGGATAAGTATCTGTAGCAGGTAGGGTTCAGAAAATGAATTGCAGACAACAACCTCTACATCAAGGTAAGCGAAGGTAATAATTTATTAATTGAAGTTTATGTTGTTGATATTATTTTTGGTAGTGATGATGACAGGTTAAGCCAAAAATTTGCAAAATATATGCAAAATGAATTTGAAATGTCGTTACTTGGAGAACTATCCTTCTTTTTGGGACTTCAGATACATCAAAGCAACCAAGGAATCTTTATTTCTCAAACCAAGTATATCAGAGAAATGCTAAATAGGTTCGGAATGGAATATTGCAAACCAATTATCGCTCCCATGCAAACCAGTTGCAAGTTGAGCAAAGATGATGATTCTAAGTCTACAGATCAGAGGCAATGTAGGTCAATGATTGGCAACCTACTATATGTGACAACATCCAGACCAGATGTAATGCAGGCAGTTGGACAGGAGGCACGATTTCAAGCAGCACCAAAGGAGTCACATGTGTTAGTAGTGAAGAGGATTTTCAGATATCTCAAAGGAACAAAAGAGTTTGGATTATGGTATCCAAAAGGAAATGATCTATCACTTATTTCCTATACAGATGCAAATTGGGCAGGTTGTATTGATGTCCGAGAAAGCACCAGTGGAGTAGATTTCTACTTGGGTGAGTGTTTAGTATCATGGCTAAGCAAGAAACAATCATCAATATCTTTATCTACAGTCGAGGCAGAGTATATTGCAACAACATCATGTTGTACACAGGTTCTTTAGATGAAACAAACTCTGACAGATATACAACTTGATTATTATGAGCCCATTCCAATATATTGTGATAATAAAAGCACCATCAGTATCTCAAAAAACCCAGTGATGCACTCCAAGACGAAGCACATTCCAATAAAGTATCACTTTCTATGGGAGCAGGTTGCAGAAAAGAACATTAAAGTTGAGTATGTGGGAACAAAAGAACAAGTGGCAGACATCTTCACAAAACCACTTCCATTGGAATCCTTTGAATATCTTCACCAGAGACTTGGAGTTATTTCTACTCCAAAATTAATTCTCTTTGAATTCTTATCTTATATGTTTTAGATTTACACGAGGAAACACCATAAGAGGATAATTTAGTCAGGGGGAGCAACCCCGTATGGAAAGATACCTTTGACATTGATCACAAAGGGGGAGATATTTATCAGATGTAGAGGATAGAGGCAGAGGACAAAGGCATGGTTCCAGGGGGAGCATGAGTGATATGATTTCAGTATTGCATCAGAGTGTTGCCATCAATGCCAAAGGGGGAGATTGTTGATTAAGGTTGGTTGTCATTGATTTCAACCCTTGAAGAAATCCCCATAGCATAAAGATTGGGTAATGGACCCAATATTGTTTGATGTAAATATGACTCATTATTGTCTTGTCATGGTTGATAATAAGTAGAAATGGATGAACTCCAAAGTGGTCCCCTTATAGTGAAAGCCCTCATGGGAAGACACTTTGCGGATTGAGTTATCCTAGAAGTATGGTTAGAGAACCCATGCTTATTTGTGGAATAATGAGATGAAAACCGGTGAATTTTTTAGTGAAACTATCCTATATGGATACTACTTGTCATGCCATTTTTTGTGGTATGTGGAACATCACATAACTCCTCACGGTTAGAGAGTTATGGCCATGAGAAGTTGGAGAACCCAGGTTTGGGTAATGGACCCAAGTTTGTTTGATGGATAACGATATGCATTTTGATATATTTTCAGGTAATAATATTCTATATGGATATTACATGTCATTCCATTTTTGGTGGTATGTGTAATGTCACATAAATCCTCACGGATTGGGAGTTATGGCCTTACGAAGTTGGAGGACCCTCATATGTCATCTAGAAGCCCAAAAGTCAAAGTAGTCAAAGTGGTTTAAGAGATTTTAAAAGGTAAATAATAAAGTGAAGTGATGAGTGTACTATAATTAAAATTGAATACAAAATAAATTAATTCAATAATAAATTTAATGGAGAATTAGAAGTGGGTTAACCCTAAAATAAGGAAAGTGGGCAAAGTGACCTAGAAGATGTTTTTAAGGAAGCTACTTGGAGAGTATAAATAAGAGGTAAGGCTCTCTCATTTAAGACACACTTTAGAATGTTAAATAAATATATGTGTATGAGGTAACCAAAGGATATATAAGACGAATTTCTGAGGAAAGTGAAGAAAAGAAGGCCGGAATTCAAGGAAGGATAAATTCTTTTGATGATGCTTTCTAAGGTATGTTTTTTTTTCAGGTCATCTCACCATTTTCACAATAAATTTTTTTATAGAATGATTCAGACCATGAAATTACTATTCCATTGAGGAAACATATCCAGGTATCTGTGTTAAAAAATTCAGCTAGTGGGTCATTGTATTTTTGGAGTTACACTCCATGGAAAATAGGGTTTGTGGCTAGTCCTGAAACTAGTCAAAAACAAGTGTTTTAGGTAAAAATGCCATAAATTATTCATAACAGATACAAACTCAGTAAGACCAAATGTGTTGGTTATAGTATAGTATGTAGTATTCTTTGTAACATTTTCATATCAATTCAACAAATATTCTGTGTGGGGCACACTCTACAAGGTCACTCTCTAGAATAATCTAGAATTCAACAAGGTGTGCCATTTTTTCCATAACTCTTTTTCTGAGAGGTTCCAAGTAGTGACACCTAGATAAATGGAATAAAACACACTGAAGAAAATTGTGTATCATTTTCAGATATTTATTCATTACAAGTGCAAAGTTATGATTATTTCAAGTTAGGGTTGTTGACTAATCCAAAACTAGTCTTGTGAGACTAAAGAAACGTTTGATGAAAATGATAGTCTCTTGTTGTTAAAGTTAAGAAAGGTTTTTAGGTATGTGATCATATAAAACAGGTCTATTATAGAGTTACAAATCAAATTTGGATGATGAAATTGATGAGGGATTTTGGTTGAGGTACAAGTTGGGTACATGGTTGAGACAAGTAGTTGATGAGTTGGCACATACATGAGGTGTATAGTTGATGATGTCGGTACATATTGATGAGTTATAATTTATGAGCACTTGAAACATGATTGGTACATACTTGGTACATGGTTTGTTGCACTTGTTTATGGTACAGGTTGATTACAAATTCTTTGGTACAGGTTGGTGCATGGTTGATGCACTTGTTTATGGTACAGGTTGATTACAGGTTGAGGTATAGGTTGATGCATGGTTGATGCATGGTCTAGGATTATTGGTACATGTTTACATCGATATATATCACAGTGATAGTGTGACAATGGTTCCATCATTCTACTTATAATTCAGGGTGGTTGGACGGGGCAAGGACAGGTGGTTGCAGCCACCTTTTGGTTGTAGCCAGAGAACATAGGGGGTTGTATCCATAGAATTGGGGAGTTGGAGCTTCCCTGAGGTTGTATCCTGAGAAACTAGGGGTTTGGAGCCTCATTCCAGTTGCAACTGGAAAAAAAAGGAAGTTGGTGCTTCCAATGAATGTAATTCTTCAAGACATATAAGATAAATCATTTTGTGGCTTTCTCCCGATTTGGGTTTCCACGTAAAACATTGGTGTACTGTGTATGTGTGCGATTGTTCATTTATTATTGCTCATTATTGGATAATAATTCTACATTGATATAACACTTGGATTATTTGAAAAAAAAGGATTATAATTACATTATTACTGATTCACCCCCCTCTCAGTAATCCAACAGTAAGTTGTCACATCAACTTTACGAGGTCATATCTTTTGCATATGATCTCTGTTTTAGGCACATAATAGATTTTTGGAAAGAAATATCTGAGGAATACACATGTTTACATCACACCGTGTCTAAATACTACAATGTGATTGTGTCATGACCAATTTTTTTTGATTAGGAGCTCAAATCGAACCCGAAAGTTTAGGACCCAAAAAACTGAAAAAATTGCCAAGGTGGAAACCCTTGTTTTGAGCTAGTGGAATTGGTGGGTGGCCATCAATTTCTGCCTGGATCATTTTTTCTCATTATGAATTAATGATCCCCATTGAATCAAGTTTCCCTGGAATATGGGGAATCTTTTGTTGAATCTGAACCTTGGTGAGCTGCTTTCCTTGCTGAAGAAGTTGTCCTTCTTATCTTGTTGAAGGTATTTATGAACTCTGTTGCTAAAGGGGTTGAATCCATTCAAATGATATAGCTACATGAATTGCATGACTGTGGGAGGAATTTTTCGGTGAAGATATGATATGAGGAGTATGAATGGATCTATTGTAACTTTTCTGGATTGGGCAGTGTGGAGGCACCCCTGTATGTGATGCAACAATATTTTTTTGTTCTTCTACAATCTACTTTTTTTGGATTGAAAGGTCTTGGGTTCAGGATAAAGTGGTTGCAGTGTCCTTATGTTCAATTTCTTTCCAAATTGTAATGATGCTAAACTTAGCGTTATGAGAGATTACTTTACGGTACTATTTTGTCTGGACAGTAATCAAGACTACCTCTGGTATCCTATAGAGATGAACCCCCAAAGTAACAATGATGCTATGGAGTCGAGGATAATAAATATAATGAATATTCCACATATATAGATGGCCTAACAGAACATCACATACTACTAGTGGGCCCACATCACACGATACCTCATCCTTATAGGGCTTGATGTCGTAGGACGGGCGACACTACTGGCTGACACAAAGATCTCGACCTTGGTGAAGCCACCCAATGTTATATGGTTGCGGGTGTGGTGTTGTCAAAAAATACAATTGCTTGATGACCTCTAATGATATTAGGTTCTTCTAGCTTCCACTGTCAACAATAAAATGTAGCGGGTTCCCCTTCACCCACTTTTGTGAATGGAAGAGGTGCTCCCCCTCCTAAGGATCCTTCGGTTATTCTAGTTGGATTGTTGTGGTCATGACAATAGAAATGGGTTCTGCATCAATTATCTGTCTCCTTTTATTATTTTATGAATCAAAGTCTGATCCGAGGCTCGTATCTATTTCTTTGATCTCAACTACCAATGACTATTTCGAGTGACATTCAATGATGTTGTACCAAGAGATTTTGTGGAAGTCGCACCACTTCCCCATGTCCTTCTTCATCTTCCCATTGATATTGTTTTCTCGTGGCTTGAAAATGTTGTATTGAGGTTGGATATTCTATGAATTAGGGATGCCTTTATCATGTTTTGGTTGTTTCATATTTGCAGACCCAAATTCATGCTTGTTCTGCTGCTTAAATTTTTGCTCGATTTTCATAGCATATCAATAAGTGGCTCTTGGTGACGAGATGTATAGAAACTCCATTTTGGTTTGGATGTATCAGTGTAGAGCCCCACGGTATTTTAGAACCAGATGTCACTCGAATTCCTTGATACCCAAATTGGCACACAAGGTATGGAAGGTATTTGTGATCTTTGGCATTGTTTGGCCCCTCTCTTGATGCAACATGGTCCATCTGATGTATTTGTCATCGTAGTTTCCCACATGGTAATTATATTTCTCCTTGACCACATCTATAAAATAATCCCAAGTGGGCTCAACCCCAATAATTTATATTCCTCTATGGAATTTCGCTCCCAGTAAGTTTCCCACCAATGTTTGACATGGGGTAGAGCCTTAAGGAGAGCAAAGCTGATCTTTTCTCTAAAAAAAAAATTGTGGACAAAGAAATAAAATTATATCATATTTAACCACTTTTCTGAAGAATACACATCGATATGACCTTAAAATACTGGAATATCAAAATTAAATTGTACCTTGAATGGGGCAACGTCTCCAAAGTGAATGCTTGACGAAGACATGCCTACTATTGTTGGAAATCACTAAAGGATTTGGGAAACATTCTCCACCATGTATTTCCTCCATTGTGTGATGGATTCTGCGAGCAACAACTTGATGGGATCTTCTTCTCCCACATCTCTCTTTTCTTCTACAATGGGAGGTTGCTTGGGTTGGTGAGAGAGGTTATCCTCAATAGAAATTATATCGAGACCCAAATCTCTATACCCTTACCTCGTTGGGGACATGCACTGATAAACCACAAGGAGTAGCCTGCTTTGATACCACTGATCCGAATTATTTTGAGAACAAAATGAAGGTGGAAATATGAAAAGTAAATATGTTGAAATATTGACAAAAAAAATAGATACAATAATGCACTATTTTTATTAATGAAACAAATGTACAAAAACTGTAAAACTATAGAGTGAATGAACTCACTAGAATGGTGACAACTTATCTCTGAAAAGATATGTGATGGCTATGCTCATTCGCAAGGATATGGTTACAATGAGGCTCCAAAGGCCTTTTTAACATAAATCATAAATGAGAAAACCCTAAACATAAAAAAACATAACCCTAGGAGATGAAGCACCAAAAGTCATGTGGACCTCGATGGGATAAGTTGCTACATCAAATTCCTAGGGTTGTAATTGTTGCATACGATCTTCGTTTTAGGTGCACGATAACTCATTGGAAAGAAATATCTGAGGAATACAGATGTTTCCTGCACACTTTGGCTAAGGCCTATGGTGTGACTGTGGCACACCCAAAAAACATTGTTGAGCGCCTCAAAATGACCCCAGAAGTTTAGGACCTGAAAATTTGAAAAACAATTGCCAAGGTGGAAACCCTATTTTGAGTGAGTGGAATAGGTGGGTGTACATCGATTTCTACTTGGATAATTATTTCCCCCTTAGGAATAAATGGCCCCCATTGCATCAAGTTCCTGTGGAATATGGGTAATATTTTGGTAAATCTGAACCTTTGTGAGTTGCTTACCTTGTTGAAGAAGTTGTCCTTCTTAGCTTGTTGAAGGTTTTTATGAACTTGTTGTTGGAGGGGTTGGATCCATTCAACTGATATATCTTCAACACCTACCCGAGTGTGGGAGGAATCTATCGATGAAGATGTGATATGAGGAGTATGAAGGGATCTGTTGTAAATTTGTTGGATTGAGCAGTGTGGAGGCACCCTCGTAGGTGAGGCAACAATATTTTTGTGTTCTTATACAATCTGCTTCTACTGGATAGAAAGGTCTTGGGGTGAGGCTTCAGTGGTTGTAGTTTCCTTCTTTTCACCTTCTACCTATATTTTGAAGAGGATAAAATTTACAGTATGAGAGAGTACTTTGTGGCACTATTTTTTCGAGATAGTAATCGAGACTACCTTTGGTATCCTCTAGAGGTGACCCCCCAAAGTAACAATGATGCTACATGGTTGAGACTCATAAACAACATGATGCTTCCACATATATGGTTGGCCTAACAAAACATCACATACTTCCATTGGGGAAACATTACACAGTACCTCATCCTTGAAGGGATTGATGCCATAGGACATGGGACACTGCTGGCTGACACGAAGAACTGGACCCTGGCGAAGCCACCCAATTTTGTATGGTTTCAGGTGTGGTGTTGTCAAAAAATCTAACTACTTGATGACCTATGCTAATATTAGGTTCTTTTGGATTTTTATATCAACAATAAAATGTAGTGGGGTCCCCTTCACCCACATATATGAATGGAAAAGGCACTTCCCCTCCTCAGGATCCTCTGGTTCTTCTAGTTGGATTGTTGTAGTCGCGATAGTAGCAGTGGGTTCTGCATCAATTATCTGTCTCCTTTTATTATTGTCTGAATAAGAGTTTGATTTGGGGCTCGAATTTGTTTCTTTGAGCTCGACTACCAATGATTGTTTAAAACAACATTCATCGGTGTTGTCCCAAGGGATTTTGTGGAAGTTGCACCACTTCTAATTGTCCTTCTTCATATTCCCATTGCTCTTCTTTTCATGCAGCTTGGAGAAGTTGTATTCAAGTTGGCCATTCTGTGAATTAGGTATGGCTTTACCATACTTTGGTTCTTGCAAATTTGCAGACCCAAATTCTCACTTGTTCTTCTACTTAAATTTTTGCTCAATTTTAACCACATATCGATAAGTGGATCCCAGTGATGAGATGCCCAGAAAATCCATTTCAGTTTGGATGTACCTATGTAGAGCCCAACTGTATTTTAGAACCAGATGTTGCTCAGAGTCCTTGATACCCAGTTTGGTGTGCAAGGTATGGAAGTCATTTGTGTACTACGACACTATTTGCCCCCTCTCTTGATGCAACGTGGTCCATCACATGTATTGGACATCATAGTTTCCCACAAGGTAATATTTCTCCTTGAACGAATCCATAAAAAATTTCCAAGTGGGCTCGACACCAAATATTCTAGACTCCTCTATTGAATTTTTCTCCCAGTAAGTTTCCCACCAATGTTTGACATGGGAGAGAGCCTTAACGAGCGCAAAGGTAATTGTTTCTTTGTCAGAAAAATTATGGACAAATAATTATCCCACTAGCATATTTAACCACTTTTCCAAAGCATTCACGTTGATCTGACCTTCAAATACATGAATATAGAAATTAACTTGTACCTTGAATGGGGAAATGTCTCCAAAGAAAATGATTTACGAATACGCACCGACTATTATCGACAAACAATGAAGGATTTGGGAAAAAATATCCAACATATCGTTCCTCTGTTGCACGAGGGCTTCCACGAGAAACAATTTGATGGGATCTTATGCTCCCTCATTTCTCTTTATTCCACTATGGGAGGTTGATTGGGATGGTGAGAATGGTTTTCCTCAAGAGAAATTATCTTGAGACCCAACTCTCTATACGCTGACCTTGTCGAGGACATTCAATAAGAAACGATAAGGAGTATCCTTCTCTGATATCATTGATTCAAATTATTTTTAGAACGAAATGTAGGTGGAAGTATGATAAGTAAATACACATATATATTTCCAAAAATGAAGAGATACAATAATGCACATGTTTTATTAATGAAAGAAATGTAAATAAACTGTAAAACTACAGAGTGAATGAACTCGCTAGAATGGTGGCAACTTATCTTTGAGAAGAGATGTGATGGATACACTCATTGACAAGAAGATGATTACAAAGAGGCTCCAAAGGCCTTTTTAACATAAATAATAAATGAGAAAACCATAAATATAAAAAAACATAATCCTAGGAGATGAAGTGCCAAAAGTCATGTGGGACCCGATGGGGTAAGTTGGTACATAAAATTCCCGTGGTCATAACTTTTGCATATGATCCCTGTTTTAGGCACATGATAGCTCATTGGAAAGAAATATATGAGGACCACACATGTTTTCATCATACTCTTTCTAATGTCCACACTATGATTGTGTTGCACCAAAAAATTGTTGTTTAGGACCTCAAAATGACCCCATAAGTTTAGGACCCGAAAGACTCAAAAAAAAAAAAAAAAACCTGCCAAAGTGAAAAATCCTGTTTTGATCCAATGGAATAGGTGGGTGGCCACCGATTTCCACCTGAATCATTCTTCCCCCCTTAGGAAGAAATGGTACCCATTGCTTCAAGTTCCCGTGGAAGATGGGGAATCTTTTGTTGAATCTGAACCTTAGTGAGTTACTTGCCTTGTTGAAGAAGTAGTCATGCTTATCTTGTTGAATTTTTTTATGAGCTTATTGATGGAGGGGTTAGATATGTTCAACTGATATATATGAATGACTTGAACGAGTGTGGGAGGAATCTATTGGTGAAGATGCGATATGAGGAGTATGAAGGGATCTATTGTAAATTTGTTGGATTGGGCAGTGTGGAGGCACCCCCGTAGGTGACACAAATATTTTTGTGTACTTCTACAATAGTATTTTTCTAGATAAAAAGGTCTTGGGTCAAGGCTTTAATGTTTGTAGTGTCCTTATGTTCACCTTCTTCCCAAATTATGAAGAGGCTAAACTTTGTAGTTTGAGAGATTACTTTGTGACATTGTTTTTTCGAGACAGTAATTTGGAATACCTATGGTATCCTGTAGAGATGACCCCACAAAGTAACAATGAAGCTACGAGGTCGGGAATCATAAAAAATATTACGCTTCCAAATATATGGTTGGCGTAATATAACATCACAAAATTCTAGTGGGGAAACATCACAAAATACCTCATCCTTGAAGGGCTTTATGTCGTAGGAAATGTGACACTATTGACTGACATGAAGATCTTGACCTTGGCAAAGCCACCAGATGTTGTATGGTTGCTGGTGTGGTGTTGTTGGAAAATCCAACTGCTTGATGACCTCTACTGAGATTAGGTTATTTTGGCTTCTGCTATCAACAATAAAATGCATCGGGGTCACCTTCACCCACACATGTGAATGGAAGAGGCGCTCCCCCTCCTCACGATCCTTTGGTTCTTCTAGTTGGATTATTGTGGTCACAATAGTAGTAGTGGGTTCTGCATCAATTATCTATATCCTTTTATTATTGTCTGAATCAGAGTATGATTTGGGGCTCAGATTTGTTTCTTTGATCTTGGCTACCAATGACTATTTCAAGCAACATTCATCCGTGTTGTGCCAAGGGATTTTGTGGAAGTCACACCAGTTCCTAGTGCCTACCTTCATATTACCATTACTCTTATTTTTCTATGACTTGTATTGGTTGTCTATTCTGTGAATTAGGGCTGCCCTTACCATACTTTGGTTGTTTCATATTTGCTGACTCAAATTCTTGCTTGTTCTGCTGCTTAAATTTCTCCTTGATTTTGACTTCATATCGATAAGAGGCTCCCAGTGATGAGATGTCCAAAAACTACATTTTGGTTTGTATGTACCTGTGTAGAGATATGTAGTAGTTTAGAACCAGAAGCCACTCAGAGTCCTTGATACCTAGATTTGTGCGTAGGGTATGAAAGGTATTTGTGAACTTTGACACTATTTGGCCCCTCTCTTGATGCAATGTGGTCCATCTCATGTACTGGTGATAATAGTTTCCCATAGGGTAATATTTCTCCTTGACCACATCCATAAAAATACCCCAAGTGGTCTCGGCCCCAAATATTCTAGAATCCTATTACACCCAAAATTGTCACGTCTAAGTGTCGCACCTTGGTTTGACATTCCTAACACCATGGAAATCATATTGACATGTTCCCTAGCTATCAAAAAGGAGAAAATTCACTTTCTAAAGGTCGAACACATTATCTTACCCTTTGTTCATTGGCTTAGTTGTAGCACTGACGTCCCTTGAAATGGCTCAGGGAGTGTCATCCCTTGAGAGACGCCTCTTGCTAGACCAAGAGGAGGCGTCCTTGATGCCCTATGTCAAGTTTGTAGGGAGCATCAATCCTGTTAGTGTGGTTTTAACTGATCCTACCTTTTCCTATGTGTCAAATCGAAAATAATTATGGTGGTTATTATCGAGAGATGACTCATAATATCGAGTCTCTCCTTTTTGGGTAATCAATCCTAACTTATGGAGGAAAGATGTGAATATTCCCTTGATATTTTAAGTTGGATTAAACCTCCCAAGACTCTATATAAACAAGGCCTCTCAAGGGTGAAGGAGATTAGATGAAGTGAAGGTATGAAGCATAGTTAAACCTTTGGTTCATTTGTCAGCATACAGTAAGGGGATGGATAAGAGAAGAATTGGAAGAAGCTTGCTTGGCATCAAGGTGATTGTAAGTGTTTTCCATTGTTTCTTATTAATAATAGCTTGGCCTATTCCCATACTTCTGTCTCCTTTTAGGTTTACATATGAATATCATTTTTGTTTCATGTGTTTATATTTGTGTTTATCTAACCTTGTGCAAGTAGTAGAAGAGGAATATCTTTTTTTTGAAGTGTAGGGGGATCAGGATCGAGCTAGGACTGGATCTAATGTTGGAGCAACAAAGAGCAGTGAAGGAAACCTCCAAAAAAGGTGCACTCTCTATTCCCTCCTCTCTTCTTGTTTTCATTTGTGAATAAACATGAAAAAGTGGTGTTTGATCCAGGTGGATATCGGTGGCCACCCACCTTTTCCGACTGGCTCAAAACAGTTTTCTGGCATTTTTGACAATTTACTATTTTTAGTAGGTTTTAACTTCCGGGGCCATTTTGAGGGCCTAAATGAAGGTTTCTTGAGATCGATGTTCTCAATGATAGTTGAAGGCATAATTGAGCCCCCAAAATGAATCTCCTCGACGATACCTTACCAACGAGCTATCACACGCCTAAAATGGAGATCATATGCAAAAGTTACGACCCCGGGAAGTTGATGTATTAACTTACCCAAACGGGGCCCCCATTTCTGTCTGTAAGCATATTTCAGTCATTTTTTATTAATGAAATGAAGTCTTATTTCCGCTGCATCTCTGTGTTTATGTGTATTTCATTATTTCATTGTGTTCCTACATAAATCTGGATAAGTGGTATCAGAGCGGTCTGCTCATTCTCGATCCTTCTTTGCATGTCCCCAACGAGATAAGGGTATAAGGAGTTGGGACTCGATCTGGTTGAACCTTTGCGAGATCAGCCTCGCAAACCCCGACGACCGCCCATGGGGGAAGAAAAGAAATATGAGGGAGCAGGAGATCCTATCAAAATGTTTCTCGAGGAGGCCCTCGAGAAACAAAGGAACGCGATGATGGACAACTTTGCCCAGATTCTTCAACGGATTCCGACTGGCGGTGCATCGACATCCATAAGCCACTCTGGAGGTTCCACTCCTTTTAAGGTACAAGTAAACTTAGACATTCCCATATTTGATGGCAAAATAGATGGTTGAATCTGTTAGAAGGATATTTCTCGGTTCATGAGTTTTCCGATCGAGAAAAGACTATTTTCGCACTCCTCAAAGCCGCCCCCCATGTCAAGGACTGGTGGGAAACCTACTCGGAGCAAGAGGGCGAGGGAGAACCCTCTTTGTTCTCGGCTGCACCCACTTGGAATTCTTTCCGAGACGCCATCAAGGAACAATATTATCCCGTGGGGAGCTATGAGGACAAATACATACAATGGACTACTTTGCAGCAGCAAAGGGACCAAGATGTGCATGAGATTACGAATCTGTTTCATACCCTACGCACAAAGTTGTGTATCAAAGATTCAGAGAAACATTTGGTGTTAAAGTACCACAGTTGTCTGCATAGATACATTCAGGAGGAAATGGAGTTCCTCGACATCTCCTCACTTGGTGTGGCATACCGATATGCGGCCAAGATTGAGCAGAAGTTCAAACAGAAGAAGTGAGACTTTGGGTCTGCAAATCAGAAGCACGGGAAAGGTACTCCCAAACCACAAAACAAAGGACCAAGCCAAGGTGGGGTAGCCCAGGACGACCTTCCAAAGCCACAAGCAAAGAACAACACCACGAAGCCAAAAAAGGACACGGGGAAGTGGTGTGAGTTCCATAAGAGCTCCACCCACAACACAAGTGAGTGTCGGGCCAAGCAATCACTGGTAGCTGAGTTGAAGGCTTCTGAATTGGATGCATGCTCCGACTCTGAATCAGAACCTGACAAGGGGAATGACAGGGGGAAGAATATTATCGATGCGGAGCCCAATGCCATTATTGCCACCACGAAGATCTAGAAGGAGGAACCAGAAGATCCAGAGGAGGCAGAGCGTCTCTTCCATTCCAAGATGTGGGTAAAGGGTTCCCCGTTGCAGTTCATTTTCGATAGTGGGAGCCAGAAGAACCTCATCTCGGTAGAGGTCATGAAGCGGTTGGGATTGTCGACCACAACACACCCACAACCATACACCATCGAGTGGTTTCACCAAGGACGGGACCTCTGTGTCATTCGACAATGTCGCCTTCCCTACAACATCAAGCCCTTCACGGATGAGGAATTATGTGACATTGCTCCTCTTGATGTTTCCGATGTATTATTAGGCCAACCGTACTTGTGGAAGCGACATGATGTGTATGAGTCTAGGCCTCATGTTGTTATTATAACTTTGGGCAATAAGCTGTACAGGATACCGGAGATAGCACCGCCTACCACCATCTCTTTGGTTACTGCAAAACAATGTAGTAAGCTCATTTCCCAAACCAGGAAATTTGTTTTCCTGATGATCCGCCCTCAGGGAAAGCGGAAGACTGTGGCCATGACCTCCAGACAAGGCCCCACTACACGAAAAAAAAAGATGGATAAGATCATGGAGGAGTATGAGGACATCTTCACCTCCCCCGCAGGGGTGCCTCTACACTGCCAGGTCAAGCACCCCATCGATCTGACCCCAGGTGCACTGCTACCCAATGGACCCATCTACCAGCACTCTGTCCTGGAGAATGATGAAATCAAGAGGCATATTCAGGAGCTATTGCAGAAAGGTCACATCCGACTGAGTTCATCGCCCTGTGGGAGCCCGATTGTCTTGGTGCAGAAGAAGGATGGGACTTGGAGACTTTGCATTGATTATCGGGCACTGAACAAGATCACAGTTCGGAATAGGTATTCGATCCCATGGATTGATGACCTTCTGGACCAACTCAGGGGGGAAAAATATTTCAGTAAGATCGACTTGAAGTCTGGGTATCACCAGGTACCAATCGAACCTTCTGATGTGTGGAAGACTGCATTCAAATCCAAGGAGGGCCTTTTTGAATGGTTGGTCATGCATTTCGGGTTGATGAATGCCCCTGCAACCTTCACGAGGCTAATGTATGACATCTTGTGGCCATTCACCAAATAATTTGTAGTGGTGTACTTGGATGACATTCTGATGTTCAACCAGACTTGGGAAGAGCACCTCCACCATATCCGACAGGTCCTCCAAACACTGCGACAACACAAGTTGTGTGACAATTTGGAGAAATGCACTTTTGGCATAACCCAGGTTCAGTATCTGGGATACATTATTGATGAGCG
>ML788562.1:243812-323015 GCA_009831015.1 Picea engelmannii | reverse complement strand
CGCAAACTGATGGCCAGACAGAGGTCGTCAACCGGATGATTGTACACATTCTATGCATGTACAATTCAAAGCATCCACGCACATGGGATGAGATCCTCCCCTATGTACAACACAGCTACAACCAGGCTCTCCATAGCTCAACTAGCCACAGCCCCTTTCAAGTGGGCTTGGGATTCCAGCCACTCTGTCCCATTGACATAGCCATGCCATTTGTGGCTACTCAGGAAGATTCATCTCATGTCCATTCTGAGGCAGATAAGGAAAACAAATTCATTGAGCACATTCAACACATCCGCCAATAGGTTCATGACATCTTGAACAGAGCCAATTCTAAGTACAAGCAACGACATGATCAACATCAGCTGCCACACAACTTCCAAGTGGGTGACAAAGTGTGGCTGCATTTGCAAAAGGAGCACCTCGTTGGACCCCACCGCAAGCTTCGTCCGCTTCGATATGGGTCGTACACCATCACCAAGGCTGTAGGGGAAAATTCCTTTGAGCTCAACATTCCACCATTCCTTGGTTTGCAACCAGTGTTCAATGTGGACCGCATTCAACCCTACTTTCCACCTCTACTAGACACATCCGACATGGCAGAACAACTCACACCAATAGAGTTAAATCCATACTACATGGAACAAGCTAGAACTGATCAGATCATGGATACACAGATCAAGCACACCTGAAAACAAAGGATACCGCTATATCGAGTTGTCAAAGCAGGCCAACTCCTTCACCAAGGCAAATGGCTCACCAAGGACCAAGTTCAGCAGAAGCTTCCTCATCTCATGGAGGAACTCAACGCAATGGGGACCATTGCTTCCTAAGGAGGGAGGATTGATCCAGGTGGATATCGGTGTCCACCCACCTTTTCTGACTGGCTCAAAACAGTTTTCTGGCAATTTTGGCAATTTACTATTTTTAGCAGGTTTTAACTTCTGGGGCCATTTTGAGGACCTAAATGAAGGTTTTTTGAGATCGAGGTTCTTAATGATATCTGAAGGCATGATTGATCCCCCAAAATGAATCTCCTCGATGATACCTTTCCAACGAGCTATCACACGCCTAAAACGGAGATCGTATGCAAAAGTTACGACCCCGGGAAGTTGATGTACTAACTTACCCAAACAGGGCCCACATGACTTTTGGCGCTTCATCTCCTAGGGTTAGGTTTTTGGATGTATATGAATTTTGGCATTCTTGTCTATTGTAAAAAGGCCTCTAGAGCCTCATTGTAATCATCTTCTCATGGATGCGAGTAGCAGCCACATCTCTTCTTAGAGATAAGCTACCAGCACCTTAGCTAGTTTCTTTACATTCTGTCTGTAAGCATATTTTAGTCATTTGTTATTAATGAAATGAAGTCTTATTTCCACTGCATCTCTGCGTTTATGTTTATTTCTGTATTTCATTGTGTTCCTACATAAATCCGGATCAGTGTTAGTGTCCATTTTCTCTATTATGTCTTAGCCGAAGAAAACCTAGTTAAGGGGAACTTAACCTGTTCACAGGGTAAGATTTATCACAACAAAAATTGACAACTCCACTAGGGAACAATTGTTTCCTCGACTTTTATCCTCTTTTTTATTATGATTTCTTGATAAATGATTGGTTTACAGAGTCTTTTTACTTTTCATCGTCATTGAATATCTTACAAATCCTTCTAGAACACTTTTGTTGAATCTAGGATGAACCTGAGCCTATTCGACCCTTTTTTCAAACAATGAAACTCCCCTCCAACGGCTTACCGAGGGTCACCGATGCCCCATGGAAATATTTTAGGGAGCGTCACCCTACCTTTGATGCTCTGTACTCTTGGTACCAGGAGTCTCACCCTTCTTTTTGGGTATCTCTCTCTGTTTATTAGTCTTTGTGACCCCGATTTTTGTTCGAGGTTCTTATTTGATTGCTTTAGGCTTTAATTTTTTGATATAGATAAAATATATCACTCTGCTTGTTTGGTTTTTAATAATTTCCTTTGATTAAGTTTTGAAAGGATAAGATAGCCAAGGTTGATCAAATCCTTGAGCTTAGTTTTTATTTTCAACAGTCTCTTTCTCGATTGATTACACAAGCATTTGAATTCTGTACTTTTATTCCTAAAGAACTTTCAATCATGTACTTGTCAGTTTTGGAAACCTTTTCTGTCCACTGGGAGGCAGTTTCTTGGCAATTGACTCTTGTATTTCAATTATCTCTCGAATTCTGAAACCTTTTAGAGTTGGTTGTGCTATCAATTGGTCTTGAATATTTTGGTTTTAATAGTGATTGCTTTCTTTTGAATGCTTTGATTGAACAAGTGTAGAAAGTTTCTTTTTTCTCTCGACTTGTGAATGCATCTTTGTTTGGGTATTATTTTGCTTCATTTTCTCTTCCATTTTATCTTTGAACTGTTTGATTCTCATTGAAATAAAATAAGAATTAAAGGAATTTCATTTGATCTCATTTGCATCAAACTAATAAGGTTATGCATTCTAGATCTCTAGAAGTGGAGTTGTAGTTGAAAAAATTAAATAACCTAACATCCATTGGTTTGAAATTTAAATCTTTTGATAATTTGGAAAATATTTGGATTCTTCATTTAAATGAAAATCAAATTGCAACGAGTGTTGCATACATTGAGTGTAGTGTTGATTGTTTAACCATATTTGGAAGAAAAATAAACCTCTTCTCCTTCTTGTACATAGGATTCATTGAAAGAAATTGTGCATTTCATTTTCCTACTACATGGTTTATGGAGTTAGGTAAAAAAATCATTAGTTTCATCTCCATCCACCTTTGAGTAAAAAAAAACTCTAAAGAATAAACCATGCATAATTGAAATAAACTAGACTTTTTATTTATAGAATACCAACAATAGTCTAGGAATTAGAATATTTGGACTAGGAAAAGTGAGTAGTCCAAGATTACTAAATAGACTTTAGAACAATAAAGAGTGATTAAATCCAATTGTCATATAGGCATAGCCAGGAACCCCCTCTAACACAGGGGATAAACACGAGGTCACGTGCGTAAGAGAATATGGAATTACCCCTCCAAATATTGACCAATGATAGAGGAAAGAGCGTATATTGGGGGATAATCTCTAGAAACCATTGGCTTCATTTGGTCTCGATGCTTTGTGAATCCGAAATCCGTTGAGGGTCCTAAGGAGTCTTACCAATCCACTTGTATTCAGTTCTCTTCAAGAGCTTCAGACTTTGATATCATGCCCATATGTTTGGTCCCGACTGTCGACTGTAACCCCCCAAAGGCTGACTGCAAGTTGGTAGCCCTAGTGTCCTTTCCTAGGTATCTATAGAGGTAAATGTGGGGGGATTCACATTGTACCTAGGGAATACTTCATATCAAACCTTCAATACGCTTTGAGGGTGACCTCATGAAGAAAGGGTTTCTTGCATCGAGAAGGGTTGATGCATGGAGGTCGGTGTAATAGTTTCTCATGTCTTCACTGACAACTTGATATCTCGTCTTCGGAAGAGCCATATACTGCTTGTATGGTTGATTACCTTTATATTTTTGAGGGTGTGTTCTTTCGTCACTTATAGTTGGCACTTATATTGTTTTTTTTCTAAACTATGGCCAACGATGGTCTTCTTAGGTCTCATAGGATGCAAGGGTTTCCTCCAGAAGGTTAGAAACTCTTACCTACTCATTCACCAGAAGATTGATCTCACAAAGGAACAATAAACAAAGAAGTTGTCTCTAAGAATGGGAGTGTAATTTCTCTCAGACAATTTATAGAAGAGGGCATAGGTTTTCAGGAAGGTTTTGTTTCTGCAAACCCACCTTTAACTGATACTTTTGGCCCAATCATTCTAAAGACACCTCCTTCGGAAGATTTTGAATCTACGCTACAATATTATCCTTACAAAATACCACTCAGACCATACGAATAAGTCTTAGCTATGGAGTCACGAACATCTAACCCTATAGAAGGATTTACTACCCCTATTCAAACATCTGGATTAGTTAATCCTACTCAAACTCCTACTGCTACTTCTACTTTATGGAGAAGATTTTTAGGGAAAGACATCCTCCTTAAGATGGGTATGACCCCAACCCAGCCTAATTCTACTTTGACAAAGTATTCTATAACTTTTTCCTTAGGCTTGCATATACTTACGCCAAGTCATTTACTTGGTATTCCTAAGGGACACATAGGCAACACTGCTATTGTTTCAGTTCAAATGTCAAGTAGCTCAAGTTTTCTCCCCATTAGTCAATTAAGAAACACTATGATAATTTCACATGTTGTGCCTTTTCAAACCAAAAGTTCATTTATACCACAGAATCCTATCGGGACACCACCTCCTCTTAAGACATAAAATCCTATTGTGACACAAATTTTGGCAGGGGGGTATTTTCTTGTTAGTGGGCAGATCCCTACTGGGGGGGGAACCCTTAGTTTGTGGAAAAATCTTGACCGTAACCCAACCTGTGATTGGAGGGAAAATTATAATCCGACTCCCAAACCCTTTTGTTGGAATCCAACAACATCCCTGGGGGAAAACTGTTTTGGTAGGTCCATCATGGGGGAACATTGTTCTGGAAGGTCCATTGTTACGAGGAAAATCACTCTATGGCATGGGGTAAACCACAATACATGGAAATGACTACATAAATTAACTCTAATATCAAGTATTCTATATAAACCAACATGCTAACAAGACAAGATAAAGATCCTACCTTGTCCAAACATTCGATGAAGCCCATTGTTGAGCACTTGACTCAAAGATATACACCTGCAACTTGTCCTCAACAACCAAGATACACAAGAATATGGTGATAATATATAAATTTATCACATATAATAGCATAATCCATCAATATTCATAACAAATACACCCATGGAATAATAATTCAAATATTTGCAAGACATTAATTGGATGAGAAAAGAGTATTTCTATTAAAATGTAATCAACAGAAGTGCATGAATAACAAACTTCTCTGTCGACACATTCATAACCGAGAAACTAAGTCCCTTCCAGCTCGGCCTCCACCACTTCAATCCTCCACCAAAGGCAAGCTCATATAAGAGAGACAATGAGGTTCTCCATTAAATAGGGAAGAGCTTGGGGGATGAAAAATGTGTTCAGACTTAAAAGGATAAAGGGATGCATAATCAATATGAAGTGAATAATTTCTCTAGAGTAACTTTTCTTTCAAATTTGAATTCTTCTCCTCTTTCCAAAACTTGGATATGGCCCATTTATAGCCTTCAAATGGAATTGAAGGGCCGAGTTGGAACATTTCCATTATATGGAAGGTCAAGGATCATAGATCTCATGATGTGACATGGAAACCCGACACCATTTTTAATTTTGGGAAAAAAACCCGATGTACGCAGACTGTAATGGTGCAACCTACATATACACATGATGTATAGCTGTTAGGGAGCGAATATGTGGAAAACTATTTTTTTTAGCTAATGGAATTGCAAAAAAGGACTTCAAGTATACATAGGGAAATTGAAAAGGCCTTCTAATCAAGTTGCATGGGGTGAGTAAAAATATTGCTATAACAAATTCCCCCTAATGTGTGAGTTCAGAAGAGTATCTGCGATGATTGAAATACATTATAATTTCCAGAAGTGGAGTAATGGAGACCCAAATGGATAAACTAGTTTCTCATAAGAATAATACAATCCATAATGACTTTGTAGACATAGCTACCAATTTGAATTACACTGCAGATCCATGTTGAAATATACCAACCAAATGTTCATGTCCATGAATAGAAAATAAAAAGGAAGATACATTCCATAGGCTATCATAGTCACGAACAAGGCCCAATGAAAACCGGTCTCAAAATCAATTTGAAGATATTTGTATACAATGGAGTACAATTTGATATCTCATGACCACTAAAGTCATATAGGTTCTGGTCTAGTGAAATGATAGAAACAACTTAGAAAATTTGTGACTATAAACTAATGTCTTCAAGTCTGGTACACGATCCTCCAAAGGTGCAAGTCTACATCATGTGAATAATGGAGTTGAGGTTGAACACAATGATACTTCGTTTGATTACTGGTCATTAAGGTATACTGTTAACAAACGCGAGACAGCCTATTGATAATGAAAGTAGGTACCAAGGCACTGAGTACATTCTTATGAGTGTGAATAAAGGATTTGAGGTCAAACACTTGAACAATCCATTGATCAAGAGACATTGATGTATTCCCAACTTTCGATGGCGAGAGAACCTACCACTAATGATTGCAAGCCTCTAGGTACTCATATGAATGTAGGTCTCATTTCCAGAATAGATGGACCGAAGTTGATGGAAGGATACTGGCTAAAAGGAGAGCGTTAAGGCATATTTCATCAGTCAACATGAGGTATAAAGTAGTATCTTGATGATTTGGAGGAACTCATACGAAGAACATGTTCACGAACCAATGACCATGTGTGTCTCTCGCATGCACTAGATGTAAGAAGTGCATGAAAATGACCCTCTAAATAACATCCAATAAGAAAAACTGTCAACAAAGGAGAGGAAACCACTAATAAGTCTAATGGAATCCAAGAAACTTCATGAATCCCAATGTGTGAATAGATTTATTTTCATTGAACACAAGGGAAACCCCCTAGTCAAGGACCAATGAGGAGATGTCGACTATTGGGTTCAAGGTTACCTACCCATAATGAAAGTAGGACTAGGGTTCATGATAGGACTACAAATTCATGTAACTCTGAGACACACTGAGGCCGATATGGCCAACATGAAAAGTCAAGAGTTATAAGAAATGGTTGACATAGGCTAATAGACATCCTTTGAACAAGAGCATGAGACATATGGAAGACTGTGGAAACATAGACTCAATTGTGAAACTTTGTGATGCAGGAGGCATCAATAAAACTCTCCATAGGGCTTGGAAGTTTAACTAGTCAGAGGAGTAAACTCTAAGTAATGAGCTCAACTTCCTAAGGTCATGCTAAAGCCAAACTTTGGATGACAAGTGGACTCAAAATTTTGTGCTTTGTTCAAAGGTGACATGACTGCTGCCAACATGAGGTAATATTCTTTTTCCGCTTCTCTTTTTTTGTTTTTTATAGACAAATGAATGATATGATACATAGGAGGAAACGAGTGTTGTGAGTAAGCAACTGGTTCCAGTAGTGGAACATACCTATGCTTGATGCAAGGAGATTTATACAAGATATGGACACTCGGGGGAATGTTTACTCGTAGGGTACAAGGTGTTGAGCAACAAATGATATAAACAAGGCTCGACTTGGATGATGATGAAAAATTCTTGAGATAATAGGCTTATAATGCAAAAGAGGGAACTGAAAATAGGCTCAATACTACAAGCAAGAGGATCAGATGCAATTACAACTTAACTCCAAAGAATGTCATTTTTCATAAATTTAGTTTACTTGGTCTGAAAAAAGGGTTAAACTTACACCAAATAGACATCCTTTCAAATCCAATTTACGAGTGTGAAAGAGACAAGCTCACTCGAAAATATTTTCACTTTTTGAGAGAATAAAAAATTAGATTAAACCAGACTCCAGGGAGTCCCATAGGTATAGGTCAACATTATTATGAGTAATAAGTGAGGTTCAAACGCAAAGTCATATTAGCTATAAGGGATTCCTGGTCCTACGAAAAAATATCTACATGGACACCGAATGGCACAAAGGTTCTAACTAGGGCACCCATGTTTGGTAAGTCTCTACCATTCAATAACGACACTTCTAGTAGTAGAAGAAGATTTTGTGTCGCTAAAAAATGGGTTTGTACTTAAGGAATACAAATTGCAGTTATAGGATAATGCAAGTGTGCAAAACAGAGTGATGAACTATCCTATATGTTGTTCAACGAAAATACCTGCCAAAGTCACGAACGAGTGACATGCCGCTAGAAACTGTGAGAATCCCTGGATAAAACCACCAAAACCAACTCCATCCACTGCACTATTAGTACAGTAGGCCAAAATATTAGCAAAAACAATGTAAAGTGGGTAAATGTTTTCTATAAATAGTGAAAATAACCAATTTTACGATACCATTTGTATTTTTTACCCAAATAGTGCATTTTGGACCAAATTTCCCTCGATCTTCATCTGTTGATTATGGGAGCTATGAATGACAGAATTGAAAACTGTATGGACCAAGTAAGTCTTCTTTCCCTTCTCTTCACTTCTATTGGTTTAAAATTTTAATTTAGGCTTTAATTTTTTAGTATTTTAAGGCGTAAATTATAATCTAGGGTGTACACAGGTTGTAATTAATCGGGTCATGTATATGCAGCCCTATACACAACTTTTATCAAAACAAACCATGTATCTGCAACCCTATACGCGACAATGTAAAATGCAGCTCGCGTACAAGTCTGTGAGTTGATTTTTTTAAATGATATTGACTCAAAATTTGATTTTAAAATTCCAGGATGGTGATAGAGTGGAGAGAAAGAGAGCATGAAGAGGTTGATGTTGCAGTAGAAAGAGATCCAGGGACCCAAACGGTATTAAGAAGACATGGGCTATATAAATTTTGGGCTCTCAAAGGAATGAGGGCTCAAGTGAGACTGCTCCAGATGTTGGTGAACTATTGGGATCCATATACAAAGGCCTTCAACTTCAATGGGAAACCATTAAGGATTGAATTCAAGGACATATACTTTCTGACAAGATTATCACGTCGGGGTGAGGTGGTGAACCTCAAATCCTAGGGAGATCGGAGTGGCATGAATATGGAGGACTACATAGCCACTCACTATGTTGAAGGGACCGAGAAGGTAGGGATCCAACTCCCAATTAGAGTGATCAACAACCTGAGTCTCAAGATCATTTTCCTAGTGTTGGCATAGATCATAGGTTCGGCCTCGTTCCATCAGGCATCAAGGCCACTTACTTTCTACTCAGCAGAGTTTCTGTGACCCACGGTTTACGACTGGTGCACCTCACTGTTGTCCAACATGAAGATCCAACTCACAGACAGGAAACAAGGTAGAAAGAGGAACTTCAGGTTCACGTCTATCTTATGTAGTTTTTTATTCGAGCAGGTTCTAGGCTTGGACCCTAGAGTTGATATTGTTCTACATGGACCTCGCGATCCAACCATGGCATGGTGGACCGAGGTGATGAGGCGATTGGGGGGTGGTAGTGTACCAACTCCCTACAACGACAAGTTTGTATTCTGGTGGTGTCGGCAGGTGATAGATCTTGATGACTACCCATATGCACGGATCGAATTTAGAGGAGATCCAGACATGCCATTACCACCAGGTTCCGCCTACAAAGATATAGGTATGAAATTTGTTTTTTTAAATATTTCATTTTTTTGTATTTTTGTAAAAGAGAAAACAAAAATACTTTTTGGATGATATCAAGTACTAATTAAAACATGTATGTTATGCATATGTGGGTCCACGATGTCGAGATGGGATCCCATGACATCGGTGGAGGAACTGGGGGAATGAACTAGTGGGAGGAGATGATGAGAGAGGGCTTCAAAACTTGCAGGGAAACTTGTCTCGTTTGATGCAAATAATTACCATGGTTCAGGTAGAGGATCTTTTAGAGGTAATGCAGGGACAGGTGGTAGGTGTGCCCCGTGCTTGGGTGCAACTCTTCCGGCATCTCACAAACGTCGTACTATGTTATCATGACACACATCTGATGCCATAAGCACAGAGTGCATGGTTAATGTATTGATCGGATGTATATGTATTTTGAGGGTGTTGTTAGCGATATTTCTTGTAAGGGGATTAGAATGTAAAAGAATGGGTTAAAACCCACTTGTCCTAAGTTTTGAAAGTAAATGTGCCCATGGTAAGCAGTGAACGGATCTAGACGGCGTGCATCCGCGCGCCCAAATCAACGGCACGTATGCAATTCCAGACCCCCCCTTCCTGTCTACCTTTAAGCGGGGGGGGGGTGGTCCGGAATCCGGGGCGCACCTCTTCGACGGTCCAGATCAGCGCGCCCAGATCAATGAAGATAAAGGCAATTCCGGACCCCCCCTGCCTTTCTACCATTAAGCGAAGGGGGGGGTCCAGAATCAGGGGCACAACTTTCCAATGGCTAAGATCTTAGTGCCCAGATCAATGGCGCTCGCACAATCCCATCCTTCTCATCTGCCCTGTACTTAGCTTAATGTGGGCTCCCTTCCCGTCATGTCATCTTGGGGATCATCCTCCCTCTCGCCATCTGTTCTCTTCCTGGTCGTGCGATGAGGCTCGCTCCCTTTTACCCTTTCCTCATCATCCGACATCTGTCACTCTCCCCTTCTCTAGTTCACATGGTCCCTTTCCCATTTCACTATCCATCCACTGCCTACCATGTGTCCCACTCCTTCCACGTATCGCCTTCCGTCACATGTCTCCCTCTTGCCACTTCTCTTATACCTCATCGCTTCTCTCCGCCCCCCCCCACTGTTTCGGCCCCATCACTCCGTTCCCGTGCCCCCACCTTCCGCGTTGGCTTCCACACATATTCCTTAAACCGTTCAGTTATTCCAGGTGGCAGCGTTGGAGGCCCTCCACGTTGCAGAAGTGCTGAGTTGGCTGAATTATCCTCGATCTTAGAGAAGCAGTTATTGAAGCGGTTGGTGGTGGTTAGATATCGCCTCCGCCATAATGGGAAAGCATGGCCATGAATTAAAGGCACGTTGATTTGTCGTTGGAACTGTCAAAGAATTAGATTGCATATGACTTAAGTTGCACGAGCCTTCAGAGGTTGACTGTCAGAAGCCATGCAGATGCAAAGCTTTCAATGCAATGTCTTGGTTCCGCTGTTGTTGTTGTTCTGAGTATATGTAGGCGTTTTCTCCATTTTTGTATCTATCGATGGTAGAGCTAAGCTCCCGACTGTAAAGTTTCAACAAACATTCTGGTTTCCTAGTTATGCCTCTGTGTTTGAGATTTCTTGGTTTATAAAAACCAGTTTTCCTTTTCCATCTATGTTTCATCTTATGCCAGGGAGTCCACAGTCGAATGATTCGCGTGGAATGAACAATTTTGTTATGATAAAGGATTTGTTGTGACATTGTTGTGCCCTCTGGTCTTCTGTGTTTGAATGTAAAAGGATTTTGCGTTTGGATGCTTTCTTCTCTAGTCTGTTATAAACCAGATGTTTGTGATAGACCTTCGCACTCTTCTAATGCAAGTCTTCCCCCTACTCACCCTTTATTACAACTCATTGTTTGAAGTTTATCAAGACCTCATTCGTTCATGCATGCCTGGCCTAGTTTCTGAGTTGAGACGATATCGTTCTGAGTTTTCCTCCATTTGATCACCCCTTTAAACAAACCGTGACATTAAAACTGATGGGTGTCGGGCTCTGCTCCTGCAAGCAATCCAGGAGTGACTTCTGGCTCCAACATTTCCGGCGCCGTTGCTGGGGATGAAGTTGAATATTTTCCCCAGGATTGAACGACAAAGATCAACTGAATCTGAAGGTGCATAAGATATCAGAACTTGAAGATTTCTACTGTGTACCTGGTGACTCCATTGTGATGACTCCACTAGGGAGAGCCTGCTCTATCATTGTGGCTTCGAGAGGCAGACACACGAGGTCTAATACACACTTTCCTTTAGCTACACCAGAAGAGGACTCGGAAGCAGTGCGCAGAAAGGGAAAGAGCTCTGCGAAAGAAGTTTCCATCGCCGAAACAAGTAATGCGCCTTCCCCTTCTGTGAGAAATCCATTTTCTTATTCTCAGCTTCCTAGTCGTCCTTCCTCTGAGGTTTCCCGTTTTCTGAATTTCAGGAGTGTTCCTGCTGAGTTTTCCCCTCCTGGTCTGGTATCAGAAGGAGATATCCTTGTCACTCCCCCCTCTCTGGAAGCTGTGCCTCAATGTAGACCTCAAGCCTCTAAAGGTTTCACCATCCCTCATTTTATTGCTACTGCTGCACAGAGAGAAGCATCTACACATTCATGTCCCTTAGCTCTCTCTCTGTTTTCTCCGTTGTCTCCTCCAAGAAGATCTTTTCTGACTTCTCTCATCCATACTCCTTCTCCTCCGAGTTCTCCTCTACCTAATACCCATATGGCTGGTGCTAATCCCCCTATGAATAGGATGGACACCATAGTTGCTGCTAGATATGCTCCTTTAATCCTACCCCATCCTGTGAATCCCCTCCTTTCCGGAGACTATTTGAAATACATGCCCAAGTTCAGTGGGGAGGGAGACATAACTGCTGAGGAGAACTTGGCTGCTTTTTACAGTTATGTAGACAACCTAAACATTGAAAATGAAGATGTCTGGATGAGAGTCTTTGTCCAGAGCCTGGAGGGTGAGGTCAGGAAATGGTTTAGAGGACTAGCCCCCGGATCTATTGCTGGAATTGAGGCTCTGGATAATGTTTTCCCGAGATAGTGGGGGGACAGGAAGGATTATATGTATTACATGACAGAGTTTGGGGCTCTGAAGAAAATGGATGGAGAGTCTGTCCTTGACTTCTCCAAAAGATTCAATAAGATGTACAATAAGATCCCTGCAGAGATAAAGCCCTCAGAAGCCTCTGCTCAAATTTCATATGTTGGTGCATTTGACCCTGATTTCTACCTGCTATTGAGAGAAAGAAGAGCTACCTCCTTAGCTCAAATGCAAGACGTTTCCATAGAAGTGGAATCCAACATATTAGTAGCTGACAGACTGAGGAACCAGGCTGATGCAGACAGAAGAAAGGAAAAATTGGAAGCCTCAACTTCCGACCCATCACTACCCCACCCTCAAGTAAATGAACTAGCCCATGTGATGAGCTTTCTGAAAGAAGAGATGGAGAGATTGAAGGTGGAAAGGAAACAATTGAACAAGGGCCCTCAGAACACTGAGAACAGACCTGGTTTCAGAAGGCCAAATAATTTCGTTCCTCCAACTATGCACAGAGAGAAGGAAAGAGACAGAGACGACCAAAGAATTCAGGCTCCCTTCCAGAACAATTATGTGGCCGATGAAGAAGAAGGAGAAATAGATGAGCCTGAGCCTAAAATCCACTACTTAGAAGTCACTCCTCCTTTCCCTTATCTGACTCAATCAGCATACGAGGATTCTCTCATGAAGAGTCAGCTCAATGAATTGAGCAAAGAAGACAAGGTTAGCGGTGGTTGAGGTAGGTATAACCTGAGATCCAACAAAAGGGCAGCAGTACCTGATGCTCCAGAGTAGTCCACTAGAGCAGAGAATCCTGCTAATGAAGTAGCAGACAATCATAGAGGTAAGAAGGCCCAACCCCTCTCTCCCATTGTCCAAAGTCATGTTCCTGAAATTAGAGAAATTCCAAAGCCTATGTCTTCTTTCCATTTCGAACATGAAATTCAAAAGATCAGAATTCCTTTGCCACTCACTGAGCTAATTAAACATGGGGAATTCAAAAAATGCTTCTCTGAGCTGTTGAAATCTGAAGCCTCGTACCCCCTCACAGACTCCATAAACCTCCAATATGAAAGGCCTGCAGTTGTCCTAGGTCCCATGGTAGAAGACAGAGATGATTCATCCCCTCCCTTCTACACATCCCTGAACATACATGACAAAGTGCTTCATAATTGCCTTATGGATTCAGGGGCCTCCCATAACCTCATGCCCAAAACTGTTATGGAAGAGTTAGGACTAGAAGTCACCCGAGCCTATCATTACCTATATTCTTTTGACTCTAGGAGGGTTCAGTGTTTGGGAGTCATTAAGGACCTGGTAGTCTCCTTTTTTCAGCTGCCCATGAAAAGTATGGTTATGGATATTGTGGTGGCTGACGTTCCCCCCAAGTTTGGCATGTTGTTGTCAAGGTCCTGGATTAAAATACTTGGAGGGACATTACAGATGGATCTCACATATGCCACCATTCCAGTGTTTGGAGGGGAGCATAGGAGATTGTACAGAGAAGCCCAGCTAGCCTACATAATCAGTGACGAAGCCAACCCTACCAATCACCCCATCTATGCCTTGGAAACTGATTTAGGCTCCAGTCTACTGCAGCTCACCCACACCCTTGAGGCTCCTTTGCAGATTAGAAAGCAGCTCAGTCTTAATCAGGAGACCCCCCCTCCTACCACCTCTGTTTGGAAGATGTTCTTTGATGGAGATTCCTCCAGTATGGGTGCAGGTGCCAGGGTAGTATTCATGTCCCCTTGTCAAGAGACCATATCCCTTTCATACAAGATGGAATTTGAAGTCACCAACAATGTGGCAGAGTATGAATCTCTAGTCCTGGGATTGAGAGCTGCAAAAGAAATGGAAATAAGGGAGATAGTTGTGTTTGGGGACGCAGAACTGATTGTCCAGCAGGTCAAAAACATTTACCAGGCCAAGCACCCTCGCCTCAAGAATTACAGGAACGAGGTATGGGATCTAATTGACAGTTTCCTCTTGGCTTTCAACATCTCTTTCATTCCGAGGGAAGAAAATGCTCCAGCCGATTTTCTAGATTTCTCAGCTAGTTTGTTCGAAGTTCCTGCGCTGCCCGCTGTCAGATCTGATGTGGAAATAAGATACAGACCCTCTGTACCGGACAATGTCAAACATTGGAAGGTATTTGATGATGATCCGGAGATCGAGAAATTCCTCCAATCCATTGATGACTTTTCTGCATCACACATAGATGAAGAGCCTGACATGGAAGGAGAACCTAACTGTCACCCGGAGGAGTTTTTGAATAAAATTGCCAGCCACCAGATTATTCAATTACCGAGCAATCACTTACCAAGAGGTCTGATGCCATTAGAAAGATTGTTCGATGGGAATGATGTGGCAGTAGGGGGGAGAGTTTCTGGTGATGATTCCGATACAGCTGAATGCAACATAGGCACACCAGGGGGGCCTAAGTTTGTCAAGTTGTCAAGGAGTTTGACTAAGGAGCAGAGGGATAAATATACTGAGTTGCTGAGGGATTTTGTTGATGTGTTCGCATGGACCTATGAAGACCTCAAAACATATGACACATCAGTCATTGAGCACAAGATCCCACTGAAAGAAGAGGATAAGACATTCAAGAAAAATCTAAGATAGATAAACCCCATGTTGCTACCTGTCATGGAGAGGGAAGTGAAGAAGCTGCTAGATGACCAGATCATTGTCCCCTTGAGATATTCTGACTGGGTGGCCAATTTGGTCCCAGTAAGAAAGAAAAGTGGTGAAATTAGACTCTGTGTTGATTTTAGAAACCTGAACAAAAGCTCAAGGAAAGATAATTACCCCCTACCCAACATGGAGCATATATTGCAGAAGGTCAATGGTGCTTCCAGAATATCCATGATTGATGGTTTCTCTGGCTACAATCAGATATCAGTCATGCCTGAGGACAGGGAAAAAACAACCTTCACCACTCCTTGGGGCACATTCATGTATGCCAAAATGCCTTTCGGGCTGATGAATGCAGGAGAAACATTTCAGCAAGCCATGGACATAGCCTTCATCGGAGAAAAAGATAAGTTCGTGGTGATTTATCTGGACGACATCACAGTCTTCTCCAAGACTGATAAAGAGCACTATTGCCACTTAAAAAGAGTTTTCCAGAAGTGTTGGAGGTATGGCCTATCTTTAAACCCCAAAAAATCGTTGTTTGCTATGCGAGAGGGAAAACTATTTGGCCATATAGTATTAGCAGAGGGGGTGAGAATTGATCCTGACAGGGTAGAAGTAATTCAGGCCCTGTCACTTCCCAGATCTAAGAAAGAAGTTCAGGCATTTTTGGGGAGGATTAATTTCCTGAGGAGGTTCGTTTCAAATTTTGCTGAGTTGACGAAACATATTACGTCCATGCTCAGGAAGGGCCATGAAGTAAAATGGACTTCTGAACCCAGAGAGTCTTTTGTCCAAATAAAGAAGGTGTTGACTGAAGCACCCGTGCTAATCAGTCCCGATTATTCCAAAGACTTTCTGATATTTTCTTTTGCTTCCTGTGATACAGTAGCGGCAATTTTGTTGCAGAAAAATGATAAAGGGAAAGAACAACCTATTGATTTCTTTAGCAAGGCGCTGAGAGATGCAGAACTTCGATATGATATCATGGAGAAGCAGGCCTATGCCTTGGTGAACTCTCTCAAAGCTTTCAGAGTCTATGTCTTGCATTCAAAGATCACCGCATATGTCCCTTCGACCTCTGTGAAGGACATTCTTATACAGTTTGACATAGACGGAAGAAGGGGTAAATGGATCGCCAAGATCCTGGAATTTGACCTGGAGATTAAGCCCACCAAGTTGATAAAGGGGCAGGGTTTGGCCAAGCTGCTAGCTGAATCCAACTGTAAGGCCTTGGGAATTAACTTCATCAATGAACAAGCTGAGTCATTCGACAAGGATTCCCAGACCATCATACCATTAGCAGCATGCCCCTGGTACAAGGACATCTTGTACTTTCTGAAAGAATTGAAGCCCCTTGATGGATTGGGAAAAATCAAGGCAAGAGATTTAAAGATTAAAGCGGTTAGATATTTCCTCATTGACCAATCCTTGTATTGGAAAGACCCCCAGGGGGTATTACTGAGATGTCTGGACCCACAACAGGCCCATAAGGTTATATTTGAGTTCCATAGCAGTCTCCGTGGGGGTCATCATTTTTGGAAGACCACAACTCACAAGATCCTCCGAGCTGGGTATTACTGGCCTACTTTGTTTACTGACATCTACAGGGAAGTCAGGGCTTGCATCAAATGCCAGAAGTTCTCAGGTAAGCAGCAACTCACATCTCTTCCATTAAAGTCGGTGGTAGTCTCGGCACCCTTTCAACAGTGGGGATTGGAATTTATCAGAGAAATTCATCCTCCCTCAAGTGGCCAGCACAGATGGATTCTGACTGCAACCGATTATTTCACCAAGTGGATAGAGGTTGTTCCTACCAGGAGTACTTCGCACAAAGTGATCATCAGCCTCTTGGAAGACATCATAGTCAGATTTGGTTGCCCAAGCAGAATCGTCACTGACAATGCCTCCCCCTTTAGGTCTGAGCCTTTGGTCAAGTTTTGTGAACAATTTGGGATTTCATTGGTTCACTCCACCCCCTACTACCCTCAAGGAAACGGACTGGCAAAGTCCTCCAATAAAAGCCTAACCAAGCTCATCAAGAAGCTGCTGGAGGACAATAAGAGGGCCTGGGACTCAAAACTCAAATTTTCTCTTTGGGCTGATCGGGTGACAACCAAGAAATCCCTGGGCCTCTCACCCTTCCAACTAGTTTATGGAATAGAGATCATTTTCCCCACTCATCTCGCCTTACCTGTGGCAAATCTCCTCTAGGACATTGAAGGAGAACCTAATCATGTGATCAGGAGGATTCACCAGATAGTGGAAGTGCAGCAGATCAGAGAACAAGTCTTGGATAGAGCCTATAATCATCAACAGAAGATCAAGCAGGCTTTTGACAGGAAGAAAAAAAAGAAGGAATTCAAACCGGGTGATCTAGTGCTCAAATGGGATGCACCCAGGCAGGAAAAGGGAAAACACAATAAATTTGATGCCCTCTGGTTCAGGCCTTTCAAGATCCTTGAAGTATTTTCAAACAACACTTATAGATTGCAGGATCCGGAAGGTAAAGAAGTTTTTAGCAGCCCAGTTAATGGGCATTTCTTAAAAAAGTGTTTCTGTGAGCCGCAGTCGGCTCTTTTGTTTTGTTTTGTAAATATTGTTTCTGTTTTTGTTTTTCGGACTAATAAATGACTCCATAGCCCAACAACAAAGGCACTGAATCTGAAAAAAGAGTTCTTAGAGCATCACAGGAACGACTCTATCCCCCATGGAGCCAAATGTTAGCGATATTTCTTGTAAGGGGATTAGAATGTAAAATAATGGGTTAAAACCCACTTGTCCTAAGTTTTGAATGTAAATGTGCCCATGGTAAGCAGTGAACGGATCTAGATGGTGTGCATCCGCGCGCCCAAATCAATGGCGCATATGCAATTTCGGACCCCCCTTGCCTTTCTACCTTTAAGTGGGGGGGGGGGTGGTCCGGAATCCGGGGCGCACCTCTTCGACGGTCCAGATCAGTGCACCCGGATCAACGACGATAAAGGCAATTTCGGACCCCCCTGCCTTTCTACCTTTAAGCAGAGGGGGGGTGTTCGGAATCGGGGGTGCAACTTTCCAATGGCTAAGACTTAGCGCCTGAATCAACGACGCTCGCACAATCCCGTCCTTCTCAGCTGCCCTATACTTAGCTTAATGTGGGCCCCCTTCCTGTCATGTCAACTTGGGGATCATCCTCCCTCTCGCCATCTGTTCTCTTCCTAGTCGTGCGGTGAGGCTCGCTCCCTTTTACCCTTTCCTCATCATCCGACATCTGTCACTCTCCCCTTCTCTAGTTCACATGGTCCCTTTCCCATTTCACTATCCATCCACTGCCTGCCATGTGTCCCACTCCTTCCACGTATCGCCTTCCGTCACATGTCTCCCTCTTGCCACTCCTCTTATACTTCATCGCTTCTCTCCACCCCCCCCCGTTGTTTCGGCCCCATCACTCCGTTCCTGTGACCCCACCTTCCGCGCTGGCTTCCACACATATTCCTTAAACCATTCAGCTATTCCAGGTGGCAGCGCTGGAGGCCCTCCACGTTGCAGAAGTGCCGAGTTGGCTGGATTATCCTCAATCTCGGAGAAGCAGTTATTGAAGCGGTTGGTGGTGGTTAGATATCGCCTCCTCCATAATGGGAAAGCACGGCCATGAATTAAAGGCATGTCGATTCACCGTTGGAACTGTCAAAGAATTAGATTGCGTCTGACTTAAGTTGCACGACCCTTCAGAGGTTGAATGTCAGAAGCCATGCAAATGCAAAGCTTTCAATGCAATGTCTTGGTTCCACTGTTGTTGTTGTTCTGAGTATATGTAGGTGTTTTCTCCATTTTTGTATCTATCGATGGTAGAGCTAAGCTCCCAACTGTAAAGTTTCAACAAACATTCTGGTTTCCTGGTTATGCCTCTGTGTTTGAGATTTCTTGGTTTATAACAAACAAATTTCCTTTTCCATCTATGTTCCATCTTATGCCAGGGAGTCCACAGTCGAAGGATTCACGTGGACTGAACAATTTTGTTATGATAAAGGATTTGTTGTGACATTGTTGTGCCCTCTGGTCTTCTGTGTTTGAATGTAAAAGGATTTTGCATTTGGATGCTTTCTTCTCCAGTCTGTTATAAACCAGATGTTTGTGATAGACCTTCGCACTCTTCTAATGCAAGTATTCCCCCTACTCACCCTTTATTACAACTCACTGTTTGAAGTTTATCAAGACCTCATTCGTTCATGCATGCCTGGCCTAGTTTCTGAGTTGAGACGATATCGTTCTGAGTTTTCCTCCATTTGATCACCCCTTTAAACAAACCATGACATTAAAACTGATGGGCATCGAGCTCTACTCTTGCAAGCAATCCAGGAGTGACTTCCGGCTCCAACAGGTGTGAGCCCCAATTTTGTACTATAACACCATTTTTTTGGAGAAATTAAATATAAAAAACAATGGTCTTTGGATTTACTTATATTACAATGTGTACATTGGTGAATGTGTTTTCTTTACTTCAACTATGTGACAAATACCAATCTAAAATATAATTAGTATATGCATTGGATACATAATTAGAACTTAAAGGTATGTGATTATAAGTAATAAAATCAAAATGTCGTTCCAAAAGTTGTACCCATTGGAATCGTCAGAGTAATGTAGGCTCTCGTCCACGGTAATTGTCATTCAACTGACATACTACTAATTGGGAATCTAGGAGAATTTCTAAAGAATGAATACCATGTGAAATGACATTGTGTAAAAGATCTATAACGGTGATATATTCTACCACATTATTCATTGATGGACCTAGAAAAATGCCACTTGAAGACACCAGTTGACCCTTGGGTGAGTAAGCAACCCAAGCGGCGAAAGCTAAGTTCCATGCATGATGACTGGCACCGTATACAAATCCTAAGTAAACTAAAGACTCCATTGACATCTGCCAACCAAGGGAAAACTCGATAAGCAAGCCGATGACTAAAGTGAAAAGATATATACACTAAGATACACTAGTATACAAAGACTTAGGCCCAATCTTAGGGCTCAAGTGTAATATTTTTTCAAGTAGAATCCATTTCTGGGCTCAACTAGCATATTCCCTTCATAATATTATAATTCATAGGCTCATTTTTCTAAGACATGTTGCATGATGTAAGGACCATGCCACATGGGGTTGAAGTTTCCTGCCCCCAGCGGTTCCTTGGCCTGGCCATACAAGAGGACCAAGTCACCCTCAACATAATGGCGAGGATAGACATACTTATCATATTGGACCTTGAAACATCGTTTATTTTCTTCGATAGCTATAGAGGCATCTCAACACTGCTCATCTAGACTCTCTAGGTGTATGAGGTGTTGTTCCATATCAAAACTATCACGTAGGAAATTGACTACCAATCTAAGAGAAGGGATTTCACATTCAATAGGTAGGATTGACTCCACACCATGTACTAACTGAAAAGCATAAAAACCAATGGAAGTCTTAACCGAGGTTCGGTATGCCCAAAGTGTCAGGTAAAGCATGAGATGCCAGTTAGACTTTCTCTGGCTGATAATTTTTTTCAAAATGGTCTTGAGAGACTTGTTCACGAGCTCCACTTGTCCATTTTCCTGGGGGTAGTAAGGGGAAGAATGACCATTTTTAAACCCAAATTTTGATGCTAATTATTTCATCATTTCGCTCTAAAAGTGACTTCCATGATCAGTGAAAATCTCACTTGGGATTTCGAACTGGGCTATAATTTGATTGAACACGAAAAATGCAACATTCTTACCATCAGATTTAATTGTAGGCATGGCCTCATCCCACTTGGTAAAGTAGTCTACAACCACAATAATATGTTGATTCCCCCAGCCAAATTTGGGTTGCAATCCACAAAATCCACCCCCCACTTGGTGAAGGGATCGACGGTAATGACTGGGTGAAGAGGGTTTGGATGCAAGCACATATTCCAAGTGAGCACTTGGAAAGGATGATACTTCTTGACCACTTCTACACAATCTTTAAAAATAGACAGCCAAAAATAATCAACTCACAAAATATTATGGGTTGTCGCAAGCCCGGATAGATGATCACCACAAACCCCACTGTGACAGACATTAAGAACGGACTCAAACTCCTCGTGAGTCAAGAAATGACGAAAGATATTATCTACGCCTCGATGATACAAAGTGTCACCGATGATAAGGTAATTCTTAGCTTGATATCATATGCGCCTTCGATATTCTCTCAAACGATGCTGAGAGAACTTCAAGGTTTGAAGATAGATCAAAATGTCTCCATACCAGGGATCCGAAGATGAGACAAGGAAAATTTGTTCATCCACAAATGAATCAACATGAATAACATCCTCATCTAACCGAGGGAAGTCCGATATTAACTCAACAAAAACTAGTGATTTATTGGATTTTGTTGAAGCAAAATCGAGATCAAACTCTTGCAAGATGAAAATCCATTTATTATATTTCCCCCCTATGATACGCCTAGTAAGGACATATTGAAATGTATTGATGTCAACAACTACGGTAGTTTTTCAAAGTAATATATAGTTCTATAATATTTGAACCATGTGTACGGCCTCCAAAGCTAGCTTCTCAAAATGAGAGTACTTGAGTTCAGGACCGACTAGTAGACAACGTGCTCACGGAGCTCATCATTCTCTTGAACAAAAAACATACCAACCATCCTTTCGGATGCGGCAATATAAAGCAAGCAATCTCTATCGTAGTCCGTAGGCTTTAGCAGAGGCGTCGATACCAAGGATTTCTTCAAAGCATCGAAGGATTCCTAGGCTCGATCATCCCATATAAACAAAGTGTCCTTCTTCAAAAGACACATGAAACCCTTAGTAATATTGGCATACTTTACCATAATCTGACGTAATAAGTTATCTTTCCCCTATAAATATTGAAGCTGACGAATGTTGTGAGGGGAAGTAAATTGAAGTATTTCCTTAGCCTTTAAAGGATCCACCATGATCCCAGTCTAAAAAACTAAGAATCGTAAAATACGACCCGACCTAACGCAAAAGATGCACTTATGAGGGTTCAAACGGATGTGATAATAACAAGATCTCTCAAAAACTATCCGAAGGTGGGTAGAGTGATCCACTCTCTTGCAAGAGCATCGAAATAAGCTTCTACTATATGCTTGAGATCGTGAAAGGCGAAGGTCATGGCCCATTGGAAGGTTTCTCCGATGTTTTTAAGGCTGAAAGAAATTTTTCGGTATGCGAAAGTACCCCAAGGACAAATAAATGTTGTCTTATGTCAATCCTTAGGTTGAATATGAATCTAGTTGTACCCTGAAAATACGTCCATAAAATAAAAAACCTTGCTTCCCACACACTCATCGAGAATTTGATAAATGAATAGTGTCGGGAAGTTATCTTTAGGACAAGCCTTATTCAGGTCTCAAAAATCCATGCACATACGGATGGTTCCTTGCTTCTTATTCATAGGAACAAGGTTGGATACCCATTCATTCAAGGGAACTAGGTAGATAAAGCCTGCGTTAAGTAGTTTCTCCACCTCTGCCTTAATAGTAGGAGCCTTTCTAGGATTGAAATCTCTAAGTTATTGTCGAACAGGTTTAGCATCCGGGTAGGTTTTAATCTCATGTTCGACAATTCGAGGGTTGATTCCTGACATCTCTTCATATGACCAAGTGAATATGTCACATAATTCCTTGAAGAGTTAGGTGTGGATCTGAATTTCTGCAAATGAACAATCCGCACCGATGTATACATTTTCAATTTTACCAGGAATACGGGAGATATCGATTGTGATGGTAGGATAAATACTTTCCATGTTTCCTTCTACATAAATGTCATGCATATCGAGTGGAACAACGACGTGACCAACTATCTTACTCAAGGTAGATATAAAATTGTCTTGTTTGATTCTAGCAAGCTCTGTGAGTAAGTAGGAGCAATGATGCATATCATCGCATGGCCTATCAGAACCATTCATGGCCTCTATGATTGCTTCAGACAAAGGTAAAGTATCATTGAGGAAATCATGTGAGAAAGACGATGAGGTGGCCCATACGTGCTTAAGAATGGGATCCTCCTCATTCGTCTATGAGGAGATAGGATTTCGGTCGGTATAATAGTGAAGAACAATATGATACGCTATATCTACCGCCGAAAGTGGCATTTCCATTCCAATATGTGACTAACCTTCACAAGATGAGGTTGAGGAAGGTTGGGTCCAAGGATCATTAAAATACAAGGTGAAAAAAGGAATGAACCTCATTGATGAAGTTGACCTACTGGACATGACATAGATATGATGAATTGGTGCCACTAAATCAAAGGTAGCCATAAGGGATGAATACATTCTGACACCAATATCCTCATTTTATGGCTGAGAATTATCATTCATGGGGATTAAAGGTCCAACTGATGCATTGGGCCTAGTGTGCACAAAGGACAATTGATCTATTGTCACGATTTTCTCATCATGAGGAAAACATAAAGTACAAAAAAAAGACGATGCAACTGCAGTCACAGAATAAGTCCAGTTAGGCCCTAGTAATAATTTATAGTCAACGGGTGCATCAACCACGTCGATATCCACCTCCATTGTATTCCCACCTAAATAGACTAGAAAGGTAGGAAGAATACTACGGAATGGAAAGAATGACCATCAAATGTAGTCAACATGGTCAGAGATTGATAGAGAGTTGGAGAGCCAATGGATTTCCAAAAGGTTAGGGACATCAAATATGTTGCATCGCCTTCATCAATACCAGTACGTTTGATGGTATACTTTGAGTAATCCATGTGGACTTGGAAAGCCACATGGTAAGGAAAGAATAACCTTAGAGCCACAGGGGTCTAGAGATCCTAACATAGATAACAAGGAATTCCTCTATGAAGGACACATCTGGAAAACCTCCAAAGCTAACATGGCGCAAGGATTTTGACCCAGATACTCAACAATCGAGTAATTCTGAGAAGCTCTAGCATTAGGGTTTTGGGTAGAGCATTTGAGTACTCCTTTCAGAATACGAGGTGGAAGCTCTGGATTTTCAATCTGTAAAGGCATCTCCGGAGGAGAGGGAGACTATATACCTAGAACAACCTATGAAGAATTGTAATCATGAGACTGAGTGGCTACATTAACCTGAGACTTGACCATATTGATGAATATATGGTCAACATCATGCACTGGTGGGTTTTGACTCCCACTTGTCGCATTTATGGAATTAGAGGAGCTTGAGGTCATGTGATGATTATGAAAAAGGATTAGTCAACACAATGATTAGTAGAGATAAAAGCCTTGCAGCTTCCTAGAGTTTGGGGCACAAGTGGGTAAGGTGATCATCAATACAAATCTTACAAGGGAATTTCACCTTTCACTTCTCTTTCTTCCCCTCACCAGCATTAACCTTAAATATATGATTATTAACGTTGTCCTTGGGTTTATTATCATTTTTCTCACCCTTAAAATTTTTACCACGTCCTTTCCTTTTATTCCCTCTTGGTTGTTGGTTACCATTCAGGTTAGTCGAAGATTTCATAAAATGTACATCCACCGACTGAGTGAGAGTGGAGGACACAAATGAAGCTTGTCCTCCCAGAGAATGTCTTAGAGAAAAATATTTCAACTGGATTGTCACCAAGCCTATATATTTAACACTTGTGGAGCCTATAATTCCATCGGAATGAGGCTCGAGCTTCTATCTAGGGTCGTAGTTCGACCTCGGTTCGTCAGGAAGAATTTCGTTTAACATCCCATATTGAGCATATATGAGATCTAACTACTGGGATTTGAAAATCGCTTCCTCTTCAGATGTTCCCCAGATGTAGAGACATCCTTCGAAATATAAGGCAGTAAAGACTTAAGAAACCATTCCAACAGGAACTTTGGAGGAATGTAGGCTTTGATCAACCTCTTTTGTCTACGCCACTCTTGGATGTGATCCGAGATACATGTGGCTTTTTCCTAGCAGAGGGCTGATAGAATTTCTATGCCAGCATCGTAATGAACTTGAAATTGGAATTGGTTGAGAAAGAATAAAACCACATGGTTAAAGTTACCGTATGCTCCCCTAGGTAGCTCTATGTACCTTTTGACGCAACCCCCATGAGGGTTCGTTGAAACAAATTAAACAAATAGAATTTTCGTTAAGGGAATTGGAAGAGAACCAAAGAAGAAAAGTAGTGACATGATCTCCATGATCCTCACCAATATTTCCCTTGAATTTCAGAATATCCGAAGGAATCTTGGTAGGGACAGGGGGCCATTTTGGGTCATGACACACTGGGTCATTCATTGATCTTGACAAGTCTGGAAAATTGAGCATGGCTAGAAAAGGGAGACGGGGTTGCAACATCTGGCCCCAAGCTCCTGGGAAATATTGATGTTGGGGAATTGCAGCCCATCCAGGGTTTTGGTATGCACCATGGCCCTGTCTGGGATTGAAACCCCCCCCCTCCAAAATAATTCATAAGGGGGTGGTTGGGCATCATTCCAGTAGGAATTTTATAATGAGGGTTGTAAATATTTCCCCTAGCTGGATTAGTTGCAAGTTGGGGGTTTTCCAAAGTATGAAAATGACCTCCCCTGGGTGGAAATTTAGAGGATAAAGGTGGATTCTTCATGCCAAACATGTTGGTCGGAATCGATGTGGAGGGGGTGGGTGTGAAGGATGGAACATAAGAAAGATCGTGTCCACTCTGTTGACCACTCCATCCAGGAGCATTAAGACTAGGATTAGACCCATGATAAAAAGGAGGTTGGCTTCCAATCGTAGGAGTCATTTGGGGAATATGATCACTGCCAAACAAGAATGGAATATACAGAGGAGTCACTCCCCCAAGTCCAATACTAGGATTTGTATTCATCACTAGAATGGATGACAAAAATTGCGATGTGACGTTCGACATACCATAAGAGAAAAGGCTAGAGGTCGTAGAGATAGACTACGTATTGTATCCTGACAAATTAAAAGGAGACCCAAAATGGTTCATGAATATGGGTTGGGTAACAACCACAAGCCATATAGGAGTGATGACAGGAACCTCCAGCACTACAACCATGGTGGCTGAGGGCGCTGAAGGAGTAGCATTAACTAGAGTAGGTATGGGAGTTGAAGGAATCCCAATATATTTCTGACTCGACTCGGTACTCATACTTGTATGACCACAAGTCTGGTAGGTGAAGGTGTGTGTACCACACTTTATAACTTTCCACCTTTTAGAAGGCAAAGACTCAAGATGCGGTGGTAATTTCAACAAACTACGAGACTTGCAAGGAAGTGGGTCCGGCTCCACGATGACTCAAGACTTGTGATATAAAAACAAATCCTAATTCCAACTAACAATCAAAGAGCACACCAAAATAAACAAAATGTCCAATATGCCCACAAACAAGATAAAGTGGTTGAAAGGGGCCTCCCTCCCTAAAGTAGGTATCCCATGATAAGAACCCAAAAGATCAAATTCCATGATGCAAATTGTATATTTTTTTTTATTTTCAATATAAAAGAATGAAAATGCAAGGACTGAACAATAGTTTGATATACAAATCCTATTGTAAGAAAAAAAAGACAAACCAAGAAGGATATCAAGAAGAAAACACCCAACCCAAGATGCAAGGACAACCAATGAAACAAAAAATGATGAGAAAGAAAAAACTGCCCAAAATTTCAACCAAAGAAAGGTTTCCTATCACTTTGCAGGCACTTAACAGTCATGACAGAGTCCCAAGATAAGTCAACAACCATCAATGCTTACCCAACAAACACCAAAATCAACAATCAAGCAAACAAGGATGATGTATGTGATTTTTCAGGAGAAAACCACGTATATATGCTCCCTACAGAATGACAACTCATGTATGTACCCGTCTATCAAGGGAAAAACTACGTATATGTATTAAAACACTGCCAAGTTAAGGACAAGGCCAAGAAACTCAAACTCAAAATGAAAAATAGTCTGTCAAGAAATCAGACGACAAGAAACTCAAGATAACTGAGAGAAATCAAAGGAGAAAAACACTCCAAAGCCTGAAAAGAAGATTCAATCCCGAGTATGGTCACCTATTCTGTTACGAGGAAAATCACTCTATGGCATGGGGTAAACCACAAAAGATGGAAATGACTGCAGAAATAAACTCTAATCTCAAGTATGTTATATAAACAAACATGATAACAAGACAAGATAAATATCCTATCTCGTCTAGACATTCGATGAAGCCCATCGTTGAGCACTTGACTCAAAGCTATACACCTGCAACTTGTCCTCAACAACCAAGATATGCAAGAATATGGTGATAATATATAACGTTAACACATATAATAGCGTAATCCATAAATATTCATAACAAATACACCCATGGAATAATATTTCAAATATTTGCAACACATTAATTGGATGAGAAAATAGTATTTCTATTAAAATGTAATCAACAGAAGTGTGTGAATAACAAAATTCCGTGTCGACACATTCAGAACCGAGAACTAAGTCCCTTCCAGCTGGGCCTCCACCACTTCAATCCTCCACCAAAGGCAATCTCATATAAGAGAGACAATGGGGTTCTCCATCAAATAGGGAAGAGCTTGGGGGCTAAATAATGTGTTTAGACTTAAAAGGACAAAGGGATGTAGACTCAATATGAAGTGAATAATTTCTCCAGAGTAAATTTTCTCTCAAAGTTGAATTCTTCTCCTCTTTCCATAGCTTGGATATGGATCATTTATAGCCTTCAGATGGAATTGAAGGGTTGAGTCAAAACATTTCCAGTATATGGAAGGTCAAGGATCATAGATCTTGTGATGTGACATTGAAACCTGACACCATTTTTAATTTTGGGCACAAAACCTTATGTACATGGTATGTAATGGTGCAACCTATGTATACACATGATGTATAGTTGTTAGGGCGCATATATGTGGAAAAATATGTTTTTGATCTTTGGGAATTTCAAAAAGGGACTTCAAGTCTGCATAGGGAAATGGAAAAGGCCTCCTGAGCAAGTTGCATAGGGTGAGACAAATCTTGCTATAACATCCATCATGGGGGAAAAATGCTCAAGTGGGATCCTCTAATCCTACTTCCTCGTGACTTTATTCTGGACAACGTTTTCTAGGTGTTATTAACCCTACTCGGGGTGAGCTGAGTCAAACAAGTTTTCCTCCACAAGGAAGTATACCTAATCAACCAGTGAAATTCGCTTTTTTTTCCCAAATTTGTCAACCAATGAATCCCGCTCTTACTGCCAAGATTCCTCAACAACAACCTATGGGAGGACCATCAGGATATAATGTACCTTTACAACTAGCTTATGGTCCTACTAGTTTTTTGACGCCTCATCACTATTACTAGTATCCTCAAAGCAATTGACAATTACATTTTCTAGCCACCTTGGACCTTCCAAATTTGTCAGGATTGATGAATGATCCCATACTAAATTATCCATTCTATCTAGTAATTCCTACCAAGTTACCATCCAAAATTACTAAATTTAATGGTAAGGTTGGGGAAGAACCCAATAAGCATGTTATGACATTCCATATTTGGTGTTCATCGAAATCATTAATGGATGAATCTATTCGGTTGTGTCCTTTCCATTGAACTCTTATGGGCTCAACAACTAAGTGGTATATTGAATTACCATGAGGTTTATTTAATGACTTTAATTCACTTGCAATGGATTTCTTAACCCATTTTAAACTTTCGATTAGATATGAAACCGATATAGAGATTTTGAATTCCCTTCGACAATCCACTTCCACTCATATTTCTGATCATATTCATGAGTGGAGGCGATGAAGATGATTAATCAAAGATGAAATTCTAGATCAATTATTGGAAGAATGGTTCAAAAAGTCTCTTTTTGCACCCATTTCTAGAGATGTTTTGATGGTAGGTGTAGTCACCTAACAACATGATATTATTCATGCTCAATATATGGATTTGGTTTATTCCCAATCCAATACCTTGTATGGCTTAATCCCACATGCTCCCTCTATGTCAAATGATCAATCAAAACCATCATCCAATGATCATTCTAATGGATTTTTTGGTTCTTTAAAAACTCAATTTTCCACACAACCAACTAGGAAAACAAGCCATTCAACATCTACCCCAACTATGACACAAAATTCTGCTCAACTCAACCCTCCTTTCTCTTCTACTCAAACCTCTCAGGTGAATGCAGTCCAATCTGATTCATCTCTTGATTTGGATTTTATGAGAAGAATGAAATGAATACAAATCTATATTATGAACACAGAGATACAAATAACAAAGATACAATAAAACTTGGAATATATTCAATAAAGAAATATGTGAAAACTATAAAATGCAGACTAAAACAAGCTTGCTAGAATGGTGGTGGCTTATATCTAAGAAGAGACGTGACAATTGCACTCATTCGTAAGATGATTACAATGAGGCTCCAAAATCCTTTTTTACATCAAACATGAATGCAAAAACCCTAGACATCCAAAAACCTAACCCTAGGAGATGAAGCACCAAAAGTCATGTGGGCCCCGTTGGGGTAAGTTGGTACATCAACTTCCCAGGGTTTTAACTTTTGCATACAATCTCCACTTTAGGTGCATGATATCCCATTGAAAAGGTATATATGAGGAATACATGTTAGATCATCACACTGTGACTTTGTCTACACCGTGACTGTGGTAGGCCCAAAAAACATTGTTTATGGCCTAAAAACAACCCCAAAATTTTAGGACCAAAAAGATAGAATAAAAAATGCCAAAATGAAAACTGAAATTGCTAAGATGAAATCTATATGTGAGTCATTTGGAATAGGTGGATGGCCCTCGATATCTACCTAGATAAATCCTCCCCCCTTAGGAAGAAATGGTCTCCATTGCATTGAGTTCCCCCATTAGATGAGGAAATTTCTGTTGAATTTGGCCCTAGGTGAGCCACTTTCCTTGGTGCAGGAGTTGCCATGCTTTGACAACATGATAAATCTGAAACTTATGTTGGAGAATTCCCTTGACCTGTGTGTCTGTGATCTCATCAGTGGATGTATGTTCCATGTAGTTAGGGTTGGCCTCTTTCGGTGTCAATTGTTTTGCTACCTCTGAGGTGTCCAATAATGGTGGAAAGTATGGCCGAAGAAGGTCCACATTAAACACAGGGTGCAAGCCAAGGAAGGGGGGAATGTTGAGCTCAAAAGAATTGTCACCCATAGCCTTGGTGATGGTATAAGGTCCATATAGGAGTGGATGAAGCTTTCAATGGGGAGCTGTAAGGATTCTTTCTGCAAGTGAAAACAAACTTTATATCCCACCTGAAACTTGTGTGGCACCTTGTGTTGATCATGATGTTTATTGTACTTGGCATTATACTTATGAAAAATATCCTGAATATGTTGGCAGATGTGCTAGATCCTCTCAATAAACTAGGTATCTTAGTCGGCTTCAGTTTGAGCATGGGACGAGTCTTCTTGGGTGGCCACAAGGGGTAGTGCAACATCCATGGGACCCAATGGTTGAAATCCCAACCCCACATGAAAGGGGTTGTGGCTAGTTGAGCTATGCATGGATCTGTTGTAGTTGTGCTAAACATAGAGAAGACTCTCATCCCATGTGTGGGGATGATAGGAATTGTACATGCATAGGATATGCACGATCATTCGATTGATGACCTCAGTTTGTCCATCCTTTTGGGGTGGAAGACAGTTAATTTGGTGAGCTTGGTGTCCAACAATGACCATAGGATCAATCAAAATGTGTTGAGGAACCAACTGTCCCAATATAACATGATCAGTTTGTTGTATCCCAAAATGTACCCACACTCTTTCGAAGAAGAGCTTGGTAGTGGCCTCTACTGTGATTCTCTTCTTGCAGGCGGCTATAATTTCCAGTTTAGAAAAATGATAAACCACCACAAAAACACAGTAATTTCCCCACTTGGTTGATGGAAGGCTCGACATGTAGTCCATCGAGATGGATTCCCAGGGAATTTCAGGAGTAGGAAGAGGGGTGTACATGCATCTTTTCTGAATGGTCGGTTTGGTAATGGAACAGGCAGTGCAGGACCTGATATACTTTCTGACATTTTTGTCGAAGTTTTGACCAATATAAATGTTGATGCAACATTGCCACTATCATTTCTATGCTGAAGTGTCCTACCACCCGACTGTAGTGGGATTCCCAAATCAACTTTACCTACTCGCTTGATGGAATGTAGAGATGGACCAGATGGAACAACAAACTGTCCTGAAGATGGAAATCAATGACAACTATATTTTTTCTCAACATATGGTAGGTGGGGGTGAAGTAAGGATCTCTCTCATAGAGTTGGGTCCATCCAGAGGTCTTGTGGCTGCATGAGTTTAGCACTGTGGTGAGTTCTTGAACTAGAGGTAAGATGAGGGAATCAACCATGAGGTTGGTTCCTATTGTCTTATACTTGATGTTGATATGAAACTATTGCAAGTATGTGGACCACTTCTGATATAGGTCATTTTGCAATTTTTCCTATGTCTGCATGAACTGCAATGGCTTATGATCAGTGTGGATGATTGTCCCCTTCTTCTCGAGCATGTAATGCCTCCACTGTCAGAAGGCTTTCACAATGGAGTACATTTATTTGTTGAAGTAGGGTACATACATGTGACATCTAATAATGTCTCACTATGATAGGCCATGGGGTGTCATTGTTGAGTGAGAATTGCACCCACAACATAGTCCGAAGCATTTGTCTCGATATCAAAGGGATGTTGTAGGTATGATAATGAGAGCTTTGGGGCTGAGTACAAGCGCTAATTCAAATCATCGAATTCTTGTTGTTGTGACAGGCCCCACATGAATTTTTCCTTAACACCGCCTCTGGTTACCTGGCTGAGGGCTCATGCAATATTGGAGAATCCCAACATGAACCTGTGATATAAATTGGAAAATCCTAAAAATATCCGAAAATCAATGAGTGTGGTTGGGGCTGGCCAGTCACGAATGACCTGGATCTTGGCTAGATCTACATGCACCCTGTGCTCATAAACAATTTCGCCTAGGTACTAGACCCTGTCCATGTCGAAGAATCATTTTTCCAAATTTTCATATAGCTTGTGTTGCCGCCGAGTGTACAAAATCTATTGAATATGCTACAAGTGTGTCTTCCAATTCTTATTGTAGATGAGGATTTTATATAGATACACCACCAAAAAATAATTGGTGAAAGGCTGCAATATATTTTCCATCATCCTCATGAAATTTATTGGGGCATTCCTCAAACCAAAGGGCATGCCCAACCATTCAAAATGAACTTCTTTGGACTTGAGAGTAGTTTTCCATACATCTTTCTGTTCTATTGGGACTTGATGGTATCCATACTTTAGATCAATATTATTGAAGTATTTGACCCCCTTGAGCTGGTCAAGGAGATGTTCGATTCGGGGAATCGAGTACTGGTTCTGGACTATGATTTTATTTAGGGCCCAGTAATCAATGAAAAGTCGCCAGGTCCCATATTTCTTCTGCACAAGCAAGATTGGGATTCTACACGATGGTGATATGGTTTGGATGTGCCCTTTTTGGAGTAGTTCTTAGATCTAGCACTTGATCTCCTCATTTTCTAACAAAGAGCGACAATAGATTGGCCCATTGGGTAGTGGTGCATTGGGGGTCAAATTGATTGAATGCTTGACCTGATAGTGTATAGGTACCTCAATTGGTGAGGATAAGATGTCTTTCTATTCTTCCACAACCTTATCCACTTTCTTCTGTTGCATGGACTGATTTCCCATGAAGGCCATGGATGTGGCTGCAACCTTCCACTCACTTTAAGAGTGAATCACAAAGAAGACAAACTTCCCAATATGAGAGATGACCTTCCTATATTTCTTGGCAAAGATCAAGGAAATGATAGTAGGTGGGACTACCTAGGGTATCCTATACAATTTTCTGTTCAAAGTAATAATAACACTGTGAGGCCTAGACTCATATATAGCATGACGTTTCCATAAATAAGTTTTTCCCAAAATAACATCACAAACTTCAAGGAGAGAAACATCACATAATACCTCATATTTGAAGAGATTGATGTCATAGGAAAGGAGACATTGTTGTCCAAGGTGAAGATCGCTTACTTGGTGGAGACATCTGATGGTGTATGGTTGCAGGTGTGGCATTGTCGGTAGGGCCAACCACTTGAATACCTCCACTGACATGGGGTTTTTCTAGCTACCGATATCCATGATGAAGTGTAACAAAGTACCCTTCACCCACATATGTGAATGAAATATGCGCTCTCCGTCCTCTGGCTCATCAGGTTCACCGAGCTAGATCTTGGTGGTAGAAATGGTGGCATTGGGTTCCACATCAATAATATACCTCCCCTTTTCTTGTTCTGACTCTGAGTTGGAACCTATATCTTATTCATAGGCTTTCACCTCAACCACCATTGATTTCTTTGAGATGCAATAAAAAATGTTATGCCAGGGGATCTTATGGAAGTCACAACATTTCCCAATGTCTTCCTTTGTCTTTCAATTGTCCTTCTTTGTTTGTGTCTTAGAATAGCTGTACTGAGGCTATCCATACTTGCTATTCCATTTTTTTATTGGGTTGGGGTTGTCCTTTCCTTGCTTCTATTGTAAGGGGTTCCCATACCCAAACTGTCGTGTCATTTGTTTAATCTTATGCTTGATTTTGACAACATATCGATAGGCCACACCCAAGGATGAGATGTCCAAAAACTCCATTTCTGTCTAGATGTATCTATACAGACTATCACGATATTTGAGCACTATATGCCACTCATAATCTTTGATACCCAGATTTGTGTGCACTCTGACACTGTTTGGTACCTTTCGTGCCATAGTGTGGTCCATCTTGTATATAGGTCGTCATAACTTCCAACAGGGTAGTATTGTTCCTCAATAACATCCCTGAAGGACTCCGAGGTGAGTGAGACTATAAATAATGAGGGTTCCTCTATTGCATTTTTCTCACAGAAAGTCTACCACCAATATTTGACATGGGGGATGACTTTGAGGAGCACAAATGTAATATTTTCTCTATTAGAAAAGTTGTGGAAAGAAAAATACCCTTCTATCAGATTCAACCATTTATCTACACCTTCAAATATAGGAATATACAATTTGATCTATACCTTGAACGGGGCAGTGCCTCCACTAAAGGAAGACGTGTCTCCTGTTGGTAGTCGTCGAAGGATTTGCACAAAACTATTCATCATCTTGTTCCTCTGTTATGCGAGGGATTCCTCGAGAAACAGTTTGAAAGGATCTCATGTACCATCATATTTATTTTCTCCGTCCATGGAAGGTCGCTTGGGTGTGCAAGAGTTTTTTTCCTTCAAAGAAACAAGCTTGAGACCCAAGTCTTTGTAACTTGACCTCGTCGGGGACATGCACTAAGAACGATAACAAGAAGAATGATCTGATACCACTAATCCATATTTTATGAGAATAAAAAAATGAATACAGATCTATATTATGAAAAAAAATATACAACAAACAGAGATACAATAAAACTTGGCTTCTATTCAATAAATAAATATGTTGAAACTGTAAAATGCAGACTGAAACAAGATTGCTAGAATGGTGACGGCTTATATTTGAGAAGAGATGTGATGGTTGTGCTCATTCAAAAGAAGATGATTAAAATGAGGCTCTAAAAGTATTTTTTACATAAAGCATGAATTCCAAAGCCATAAAAATCCAAAAACCTAACCCTAGGAGATGAAGCCCCAAAATTCATGTGGGCCCCATTGGGGTAAGTTGGTACATCAACTTCGTGGGGTTGTAACTTTTTCATACGATCTCCATTTTAGGAGCACGATAGACCGTTGGAAAGGTCTATCCGAGGAATACACATCATGTTGTCACACTATGATATAGTTTGTCATGAGACTATGGCGGGTCCAAAAAATGCAGTTTAGGGCCTCAAAATGACCTCGAAAGTTCAAGACCCGAAAAGCTAGAAAATAGTACCAAAATGAAAACTAAAACTACCAAGGTGAAATATGTATGTGAGCCAGTTGGAATAGGTGCATGGACACTAATATCCACCAAGATCAATCCTCCCCCCTTATGAAGAAAAGGTCACCATTGCATTGAGTTTCCCAATCAAATGAGGAAATTTCTGTCGAATTTAGCCTCGGGTGAGCCACTTGCCTTGGTGTAGGAGTTGTCCTACTTTGACAACACGATAAAGCTGAAAACTATGTTGGTGAGTGCCCTTGACCTAGATTTCCATGATCTGATCATTGGATGTGTTTTCCGTGTAGTCAAGGTTGAGCTCTATCAATGTCAACTGTTCTTCTACCTATGAGCTTCCCAATAATGGTGGAAAGTATGGCTAAAGGAGGTCAACATTAAACATTGGGTGCAAGACAAGGAAAGGGGGAATGTTGAGCTCAAAATAATTGTCACCCATAGCCTTGGTGATGGTATAAGGTCCATAGAGGAGTGGATTAAGCTTCCGATGGGGCCCTATAAGGAGGTCTTTGCAAGTGCAACCAAAATTTATCTCCCACCTGAAACTTGTGTGGCACCCGATGTTGATCATGGCGCTGCTTGTACTTGGCATTGAACTTATACAAAAAAATATTGAACCTATTGTTGGATGTGTTGGATCCGATCAATGAACTGGGTATATTTTTCGTCTTCAATTTGAGCATCGGAAGAGTCTTCTTGGGTGGTCGCTAGGGGTGGTGCAACATCCATGGGACCCAATGGTTGAAATCCCAACCCCACTTGAAAGGATTTGTGGCTAGTTGAGCGATGCATGGCTCTATTGTAGCTATTATGAACATAGGGAATACTCGCATCCCATGTGTGGGGAGGCTTGGAATTTTACATGCATAGGGTATGTATGATCATTCTTTGACAACCTCAGTTTGACCATCTCTCTAGGGTGGAAGGCAGTGGATTTGGTGATATTGGTGTCTAATAGTGACCAGAAGCATGACCAAAATGTGCTAAGGAATCGACTGTCCCAATATGATATGATGGTTTGTGGTATCCTAAAATGTACCCACCCTCGTTCGAAGAAGATCTTGGAAATGGCCTATGCTATGATGATCTTCTTGTAGACATCTAGAATTTCCATTTGAGAAAAACGATCAACCACCAAAAAAACACAGTCATTTCCTTGCTTGGTTGATGAAAGGCTCGACATTTAGTCCATTGAGATAGATTCCTAGGGAATTTCAGGAGTAGGAAGAGGGGTGTACATACCCTGTTTCTTAATGGTCGATTTGGTAATGGCGTAGGAAGTGCAGGACATGATATACTTGCTAACATCCTTTTGAAGTTTTGACCAATAGAAATGTTGCTGCAACACTTCCACTATCTTTTCTACACCAAAGTGTCCTGCCACCCGACTATAGTGGGATCCCAAATCAGTTTCACCCACTTTCTTGATGGAACGCAGAGTTGGCCTAGATGGAACAACATCCCATTGTGAAGATGGAAATTAGTGACAACTATATTTATGTTGAGCATCTGATAGGTGGGGGTGAATTAAGGATCTCTCTCCTAGAGTTGGGGCCATCTGGAGGTCTCATGTCCGTAGGAGTTTAGCATCGTGGTGAGTGCTTCAATTGGTAGTTGGTTGAGGAAATCAATGATGTAGTCGGTGCCTCTTGTATTATACTTGATGTTGATATGGAACTTTTGCAAGTATGTGGATGACTTCCGATGGCATTCATTCTACAATTTGACCTGTGCATTCATGAAGTGCAATGACTTATAATCGGTGTGGATGACTGTCTCCTTCTCAAGAATGTAATTCCTCCACTAGTGGTAGGATTTCATAATGGAGTACATTGTTTTGTCATAAGTAGGATACTTATGGATGACATATGACAGTGTCTCACTATGATATGCCATGGGGTGTCTGTGTTGAGTGAGAACATCTGTCTTGATATGAAGCATCTGATAGTGTCTCACTATGATAGGCCATGGGGTGTCTGTGATGAGTCTGAAGCATCTATCTCAATATCAAAGGGTTTTTGCAGGTCCAGTAATGAGAGAACTAGGGATGAGCACAAGTGCTACTTCAAATCATCAAATTCTTGTTTTTATAACAGGCCCCACACGAATGTTTCCTTACCACTAACCCTGGCTACTTGGCTGAGGGCCCATGCAATATGGGAGAATCCCAAAATGAACCTGCGATAGAAATTGGTAAGGCCTAAAAGTCTCTGAAGCTTAGTGAGTGTGGTTGGGGATGGCTAGTCATGAATGACCTAGATCTTGGCTAGATCCACGTGCACCCTATGGTCATAAAAAATGTAGCATAGGTACTTGACTCTTTCCATGCCGAAGGAACATTTTTCTAAATTTTCATATAGCTTGTGCTTCCACAGAGTGTACAGAACATGTTGAATATGCTGCAAGTGTTCTGCCCAATTCTTGTTGTAGATGAGGATGTCTTCTAGATACACCACGAAAAAATAATTGGTGAAAGGCTAAAAGATATTGTCCATCATCCTCATGAAAGTTTTCCGGGCATTCGTCAAACCAAAGGGCATGACTAACCATTCAAAAATACATTCTTTGGACTTGAAGGCAGTTTTCCATACATCTATTTTTTATATTTGGACCTGATGGTAGCCATACTTTAGATCAATATTACTAAAGTATTTGTCTCCCTTGAGTTGGTCAAGGAGATCATCGATTCATGGAATAGGGTACTAGTTTCTTATTGTGATTTTATTTAGGGCTCTATAATCGATGCAGAGTCGTCAGGTCCCATCTTTCTTCTGCACAAGCATGCTTGCACTTCCACACGATGATGAGTTGGGTTGGATGTGCCCCTTTCAGAGTAGTTCTTGGATCTGACGCTTGATTTCCTCTTTTTCTAACAGATAGAAACAATATACTGGCCCATTGGGTAGCTTTGCACCGGGGGTCAGATTGATTGAATGCTTGACCTGGCAATGTAGAGGTACCCCAATGGGTGAGGAGAAGATTTATTTGTATTCTTCCTCAACCTTATCCACATGCTTCTGTTGCATGGAGAGATCGCCTGCGAAGGCCATATATGTGGCTACAACCTTCCACTCAATTTGAGAGTGAATCATGAAGAAGACAAACTTCCTGGTCTGAGAAATGTACTTCTTGCATTTCTTGGAAGAGATAAATAAAATGGTAATAGGTGGGACTATCTCGGGTATCATGTACAATTTCCTGTTCAAAGTAATAATAACACTACGAGGCATAAAATCATATACAACATGAATTTTCCATAAATAAGTTTGTCCAAAAATAACATAAAAAAATTCAAGGGGAGAAACATCAAGCAATACCTCATCTTTGAAGGGATTGATGCCATAGGACAGGAGGCATTGTTCGCTGAGGTGAAGATTGCTTCCTTGGAAAATCCATCTGATGGTGTATGGCTGTGGGTGAGGATTTTTCGGTAGGGCCAACCGATTGAAGACCTATACTGATATGGGGTTATTATGGCTACCACTATCAATGATTAAGTGTATCAAAGTACCCTTCACCCACATCTATGAATGAAGGATGCACTCTCCTTCATCTGTCTCATCAGGTTCACTGGGTTGGATCTTGGTGGTTGCAATGGTGGAACTAGGTTCTGTGTCAATGATCTGTATCCCCTTTTCTAGTTCTAACTTTGAGTTGGAACCTACATCGTATTCAAAGGCTTTCACCTCAGCCACCAATGACTTCTTTGAGCAACAATCAATATTGTTATTCCAGGGGCTCTTATGCAAGTCACACTACTTTCGAGTGTATTTCTTCATATTTCCATTATCCTTCTTTATTTGTGTCTTAGAATGGTTGTCCTAAGGCTGCCCATCTTTTCTCTTCCCTTTTTTCTATGGGTTAGGGCTTCCCTTTCCCTGCTTCTTCTGTGAGGGGTTCCTAGACCCAGACTGCAACATTTTTGTTTAAGCTTTTGCTCGATTTTGACAACATATCGATAGGCCGCGCCCAAGGATGAGATGTACAGAAAATCCATTTATGTTTGGATGTATCTATATAGATCGATGCGGTATTTGAGCACCATATTTTTCTTGGAATATTTTATACCCAACTTGGTGCACAAGGTATGGAAGATATTTGTGAACTCTGGCATTGTTTGGTCCCTTTCCTTCCACAGTGTTGTCCATCTTGTATATAGGTCATCATAACTTCCAACATGGTAGTATTTTTCCTTAATATCATCTGTGAAGGACTCCCAAGTGAGTGCGACTGTAAATAATGAGGGTTCCTTTGTTTTCTTTTTCTCACGGAAAGTCTCTCACCAATATTAGAAATGGGGGAAAACTTTGAGCGCAGATATAATCTTTTCTCTATTGGAAAAGTGATGGATAGAAAAATACCCTTCTAGCAGATTCAACCATTCGTCTCCAACATCTATGTCTATATGACCTTCAAATATAAGAATATCGAAGTTGATGTATACCATGAAGGGGGAGGCACCTTCGATCAAGGAAGATGCTTATCCCATTGGTAGATGTCAAAGGATTTCACAAAAATATCCATCATCTCATTTGTCTGTTGCACGAGGGCTTCCTCAAGAAACAGTATGAAAGGACATCCTATCCCGTTGTATTTTTTTTCTCCTACTATGAAAGGTCACTTGGGCATATGAGGTCTTTTTTCCTCAAGAGAAACAAGCTAGAGACCCAACTCTTTGTACCCTGATCTCGTCAGGGACATGCACTAAGAATGACAAGCAGACCACTCTGATACCATTGATCCTAATTTTATGAGAATAACAAAATGAATATAGATCTATATTATGAACACAGAGCTACAAATAACAGAGATACATTAAACTTTCATTATATTCAATAAATAAATATGTTGAAACTATAAAATGAATACTGAAACAAGCTTGCTAGAATGGTGGTAGCTTAGCTCTGAGAAGAGATGTGAGGGATGCACTCATTCACAAGAAGATGATTACAATGAGGCTCCAAAATTGTTTTTTACATAAAACATGAATTGCCAAATCCTAGACATCCAAAAAACTAACCCTAGGAGATGAAGCGCCAAAAATCATGTGGGCCCCATTGGGGTAGGTTGGTACATCAACTTCCCAGGGTCGTAACTTTTGCATACAATCTTCGATTTAGTGGCACGATAGCCCGTTGGAAAGGTTTATTCAATAAGTAAAAATTATGTGATCACATTGGGATTGCATCTACAATGTGATTGTTGCAGGCACAAAAAACGATGTTTAGGTTCTCAAAATGACCCCAAAAGTTTAGGACCTGAAAAGCTAGAAAAAAACTACCAAAATGAAAACTGAAAATTCCAAGATGAAATTTGTATGTGAGCTAGTTAGGGTGGCCACCGATATCCACATGGATAAATACTCCCCCCTTAGGAATCAATGGTTTCCATTGCATTGAGTTCCCCCATGAGATGAAGAAATTTATGTTGAATTTGGCCCCGAGTGAGCCACTTGCCTTGGTGCAGGAGCTACCATGCTTTGACAACACGATAAAGATGAATATTCTGTTGGAGAGAGTCATTGACCATTGTGTTCATTATTTGATTAGTGGATTCTTGTTCCATGTAGTCATGGGTGAGCTCTGTTAGTGTCAACTATTATGTTACGTTTGAGGTGCCCAATAATGGTGGAAAGTATGGTCAAAGGAGGTCCACATTAAACAATGGGTGCAAGCAAAGGAAGGGGGGAATGTTGAGCTCAAAATAATTTTCACCCACAATATTGGTGATGGTATACGGTCCATAGAGTACTAGAAAAATATTTCGATGGGTCCCTGTAAGCCATTCTTTCTACAAGTGCAACCAAACTTTATCTCCCATGTGAAACTTGTGTGGCACCTGGTGTTGATCATGGCGTTGTTTGTACTTGGAATTGGACTTCTGAAAAATATCCCAAACTTGTTGGAGGATGTGTTGGATACACTCAATGAACCAGATAGCTTTGTCAAAATCAGTTTGAGCATGAGAAGAGTCTTCCTCGGTGGCCGCAAGGGGTAGTGCAACATCCATGGGACCCAATGGTTGAAATACCAACCCCACCTAAAAGGGGATGTGTCTAGTTGAGCTATGCATGGATCCGTTGTAGCTATGTTGAACATAGGGAAGACTCTCATTCCATGTGTGGGAATTTTTGGAATTGTACATGCGTAGGATATGCACGATCATCTGGTTGACAACCTCGGTTTGGCCATCTGTCTGGCGGTGGGAGGCAGTGGATTTGGTGAGCTTGGTGTCCATCATTAACTAAATGATCAACCAGAATGTGTTGAGGAACCGTCTATCACGATTTGAGATGATGGTTTATGTCATCCCAAAATGTACCCACACTCATTCAAAGAATATCTTGGCAGTGACCTCTACTGTGATGCTCTTCTTGTAGGTGGCTAGAATTTCCATTTTAGAAAAACGACCAACCATTACAAAAACATAGTCATGTCCCCGCTTGGTTGTTGAAAGGTCCACCATGTAGTCCATCGAGATGGATTCTCAAGGCTTTTTAGGAGTAGGTAGAGGGGTGTACATGCCTTCTTTCTTAATGGTCAGTTTGACAATGGTGCAGGTACTGTAGGACTTGATATACTTGCTAACATCTTGTCGAATTTTTGGCCAATAGAAATGTTGTTTCAAAACTACCATTGTATTTTCTATGCCAAAGTAGCCTACCACCTGACTGTAGTGGGATTCCCAAATCATATTTTCCTACTCACTTGATGGAACACATAGATGTACCAGATGCCACAATAACTCTTCTTGAAGATGGAAATAAGTGACAACAATGTTTTCACCCAACATCTGGTAGGTGGTGGGGAATTCAATATCTCTCTCATAGAGTTGGGGCCACTCAAAGGTCTCATGGTGAAAAGAGTTTAGCACCATGGTGAGTGATGCAATTGGTGGGTGGCTGAGGAAATAAATGACGCAGTTGGTTTTTCATGTATTATAATTGATGTTGATATGGAACTACTAAAAGTATGTGTACCACTTATGATGGAGGTCATTATGCAATTTTCCATGTGTCTGCATGAACTGCAACAACTTATGATCATTGTGGATGACTATCTCCTTCCTGAGAATGTAATTCCTCCACTAGAGGCAGGCTTGCACAATGAAGTACATTTCTTCTTCGTAAGTAGGGTACTTACTGACGACATATGATAGTGTCTCACTATGATAGGCCACATGGTGTCTGTGTTGAGTGACAATTGTTCCCATAGCATAGTCTGAAGCATTTTTCTCGATCTCAAAGGGTTGTTGCAGGTTGGGTAAAGAGAATTGGGGTTGAGCACAAACACTGCATCAAATCATCGAACGTTGTTGTTATGACAGGACCCACACCACATTTTCCTTAACACCTCCTCTAGTTACTTGGATGAGGGCCCATGCAATATGGGAGAATCCCAACATGAACCTTTGATAGAAATTGGCAAGGCCTAACACTCTCTGAATCTCATTAAGTGTGGTTGGGGATGGTCAGTCTCTCATGACCTGGATCTTGGCTAGATCCAAATGCACCCCATGATCATCAACAATGTATTTGAGGTATTGGACCTTGTCCATGCTGAAGGAGCATTTTTCCAAATTTTCATATAGCTTGTGCTACTGCAAAGTGTGCAGAACCTGTTGAATATGATGCAACTATTCCACCCAATTCTTGTTGTAGAGGAGGATGTCATCAAGATACACCATCAAAAAATAATGGGTGAAAGGTTTCAAGATATTGTTCATCATCCTCATGAAAGTTGTTGGGGAATTCATCAAACCAAAGGGAATGACCAACAATTCAAAAAGACCTTCTTTGGACTTGAAGGCAGTTTTCCATACATCTATCTGTTCTATTGGGACCTGAAGATAGCCAGAATTTAGATCAATATTACTGAAGTATTTTTCCCTCTTGGGATGGTCAAGGAGATCGTTGATTCAAGGAATCAGGTACCAGTTTCTGACTGTGATTTTATTTAGTGTCAGATAATCAATGCAGAGTTTCCAAGTCTCATCTTTCTTCTGCACAAGCACGATTGGGCTTCCACATGGTGATGAGATGGTTCGGATGTGCCCCTTTTGGAGCAGTTCTTGGATCTGATGCTTGATATGCTTGTTTTATAATAAAGAGTGGTGATAGATTGGTCCATTGGGTAGTGGTGTACCGGAGTTCAGATCGATTGAATGCTTGACCTATCAATGTAGAGGTACTTAGTGGGTGAGGAGAATATGTCTTTGTATTATTGCATGAACTTATCCACTTCCTTATACTGCATAGAGAGATCGATTGTGAAGGCCATGGATGTGTCTACAACCCTCTTCTCATTTTGATATCTAATGACGAAGAAGACAAACTTCCTAGTCTGAGAGATGACTTTCCTACATTGCCTAGAAGATATCAAGAAAATGGCAGTAGGTGGGACTAACTCGGGTATCCTGTACAATTTCTTGTTCAAAGTAATAATAAAACTATGAGGCCTAGACTCATATACAACATGAAGTTTCCATAAATAAGGTTTGCCCAAAATAATAACACAAACTTCAAGGGGAGAAAAATCACACAATACCTCATCTTTGAAGGGCTTGATGTCGTAGGATAGGTGACATTGTTGGATGACATGAAGATCACTTTCTTGACGGATCCATTCGATGGTGTATGGATGCAAGTTCAGCGTTGTCAGAAAGGCCAACCACTTGACGACCTCTTGTTGATTAATTGGGTTGGTTTTCATTGATGTCAACCCTTGAATAAAGTGCGGTCACGAATTCCGGTAGCACAATGGTTTGGGTAATGGACCCAAGTTTTTTTTATGGATAATGGTATGAGTTTTGATATATTTGTAGGAAATATTATTCTAGATGGATAGTACATGTCATGCCATTTCCGGTGGTATGTGGAACATCACCTAAATCCTCACGGTTAGAGAGTTATGGGCATGTGAAGTTGGAGAACCCTCACAAGTCATCTAGAAGCCTCAAAAGGTAAAAGTAGTCAAAGTGGTTGCAAAGAAGAAATTATTTAAATAATAAAGTGAAGTGATGAGTGTACTATAATTCAAATGGGATACAATTTTTTTTATTTAAATAATAAAGTTAATGGAGAAATTACTAAGTGGACAAGTGGTTAGAAGTGGGTTAGCCCTAAAATAAGGAACATGGGTTAAGATGGTTAGAAGGTAATTTAAATAATAAAGTGAAGTGATGATTGTAATATAAGTCAAAGTGGATACAAAAGAAAATATTTAAATAATAAAGTTAATGGAGAAATTACTAAGTGGACAAGTGGTTAGAAGTGGGTTAGCCCTAAAATAAGGAAAGTGGGTTAAGATGGTTAGAAGGTAACCCCTTGAGGAAGCTACATGAAAGTATAAATAAGAGGCAATGGTCTCTCATTTTTAATCACACTTGAGAATATTGAATATCTACAAGTGATTGAGGTAACCAAAGGATATCTAAGGTGAATTTTAGAGGGAAGGTGAAGTAAAGAAGGGCGAAATTCAAGGGAGGATAAATTCTTTTGATGATGCTTTCTAAGGTATGTTATTTACAGGCAATCTCACCATTTGTGCAATAATTTTTTTTCTAGAATGATTCAGACTGCGAAATCTGAAGGCTATTAAGGAAACATATTAAAGTATATGTGATAAACATTTCCTCTTGTGGGTCATTGTATTTTTAGAGTTACATGCCATGGAAAACAAGGTTTGTGGTTAGTCCTGAAACTAGTCTAAAATAGGTGTTTCAGGTAAAAAAGTCATAAATTCTTCATAAAAGATCCAAATTTAGTAATACCAAATGTATTTATTAGAATACAATATCTATCATTCTGTGTACAATAGTTAGATCCATACAACAAATATTTTGTGTGGGGCACACTCTACAAGTTCACTCTCTAGAATAAGCCAAAATTCAACAAGGTATGCCATTTTTTCTATAACTCATTTTCTGAGAGGTTCCAAGTAGTGAAATATGGAGGAATTGCATAAACAACACTGAAGAAAATTGTGTACCATTTTCATATCTTTATTCATTATAGGTACATAGTTATGATTATTGCAATTTAGGGTTTTTGACTAATCCAAAATTAGTCATGTGAGACTAAAGTAAAGTTTGATGAAAATGATAGTCTCTTGTTGTTAAGGTTAAGGAAGGTTTGTAGGTATATAATCATATACACCAAGTCTGTTACAGAGTTACAAATCATATTTTGATTATGAAATTTATGAGGGATTTTGGTTGAGGTACATGTTGGGTACATGGTTGAGACAAGTAGTTGATGAGTTGGCACATACATGAGGTGTATAGTTGATGATGTTGGTACATATTGATGAGTGTTGATGCATGATTGATACATACTTGGTACATGGTTGGAGGCACTTGTTAGTATTACTATTGACACATGCTTTATGGATGATGTAGCATACTTATCTTGATATATTATTAGAAGCACATATTGATCTTGGTGATGATTATGATTTGTTGTGTTATGCTTGGTTGATGCACATCTTGGTGATATTTTTCATATGGTTGAGATTTTTCTTGGTGATTAATCTTGGTGAGTAGATATGATTTGGTTGACAAGATTGATGGGACAGGTTGTTGTGATATGTTGTTTGGACATGTTATTGTGACAGGTTATTTGTACAAGTTTGGTGCATGGTTGATGCATTTTTTTTATGGTACAGGTTGAGGTACAGGTTGATGTATGGTACATGTTGGGACAAGTTATTGATACATGTTTTGTTACAGGTTGTTTGGTGTAGGTTGATTGGTACAGGTTTACAATAATATATCTCACAGTGATAGTGTGACAGTGGTTCCATCACTCTACTTATATTTCAGGGTGGTTGGACGGGGCAAGGATAGGTGGTTGTAGTCAGAGAAAATATGGGGTTTTAGCCTCCTTCTAGTTGTAGCCAAAGAATTTGGGAGTTGGAGCTTCCCTCAGGTTGTAGCCTAAGAAACTAGAGGGTTGGAGCCTCCTTCCAGTTGCAACTAGAAAACAAAAGAATTTGGTGCTTCCAATGAATGTAATTCTTAAAGACATATAAGAAAAAGTGTTCCATGGTTTTCTCCCACTTTGGGTTTCCACGTAAAACACTAGTGTACTGTGTATGTGTATGATTGATCATTTGTTCATTGTTTATTTACTTTGCAACTATTGGATGATAATTCTACATTGATATAACACTTGCATTTTGTGGTAAAAAATAAGTGTAGTGCTCTATTATTGATTCACCCCACATCTCAATAATCCAACAATTGGTATCATAGTAGGTTCCTTCATAAATCAGTTTAACTATGAAAGGTAGATCATGGAGAGAAACGTGTATAAAAATGGAGTACCACAGTTTGATGGACAAAAGTATGCATTTTGGAGTAGAAGGATGAAAACATATATACAGGCACATGGATTTGAAATTTGACAATCAATTGTGGATGGATACAAAGACACAACAGTTCCACCGACAAATGAAAGAGAAATAAAACTTGGTAAAAATAATTCCAAAGCCACAAATGCACTTCTGAATGGTCTTTGTGAATTGGTATACACCAAAGTTATACATTGTAAATCTGCTAAAGAGATTTGGGACAAACTTCAAAAAATTTATGAAGGATATTCAAAGGTCAAAGCAACAAAGCTTCAAACTTACAGAGGTCAGTTTGAAGAGCTAAAGATGAAGGAAGATGAGAATATTGCATCTTACTTCTTACGAGTCGATGAAACAATAAATACAATCAAAGGATTGGGTGAAGAAATTAAAGAATCTGTAATTGTTCAAAAGGTACTAAGGTATCTTCCTATGAGATTTGATCCTAACATATCAGCACTAGATGAAAGAGAATATCTAGACTCAATAAGCATGGACAAACTACATGGAATATTCATAGCATATGAAATGACAACTGAACAGGAAAATCTAGATATAAAACAAGCAGCTTACAAAGCATCCAAAAGGTCAAAGAAAAAGGGAAAGGAAAAGGAAAAATAACATAGCAACATAGCAACATCAGTGACATCTTGGAAGATGATGAAGAAGTGACCAACTTTGTCAAAAGATTGAACAAGGGAACCAATAAAAGATATAAAGGTAAGCTTCCATTGATTTGTTTTAATTGTAATGGTATTGGTCATTTTTATAACAAATGTCCTAATAATAAAAATAAGAGGAATCATAAATATTAATCAAATAGAAAACAAGCATATAAAGACAAAATAACCATAAAGAAAGATTTCAAGAAAATATTTTGCACCAAATAAGGCATCTCCTCATCAGATGAAGATGAAGTCAGTGACAGTAAGACAAATAGAGTTCTATTCATGGCAGTAGAAGACTCTGATAAAGAAGACACCGAAGAAGAATAGTAAGAGGCATACATTGACTACCGAGAAGAATTTTTGACTGCCATAGAATTTATAAGAAGAGAAATCAAGAAAAACAAGAAGCTACAAGTGGAACTAGAAAAAATGATCACAAATTTGAAGGTTCAAATAAAAGAAAATAAAAGAATTGAAGAAGCACTCAAATAACATCTAGAAGAAAGAGACATGATCATTGGAAATTTGGAAGCATAAATTGTCACATTAAGAAAGGATATTCAAAAGAAAAATATGCAGAACAACTCAAAAGTTTTGGATGACATTATCAACAGTCAAAAGCCTCATCATGACAAGTCCGAACTTGGATACAATCAGACAGAAAAGGGATCAAGTTCCAAAACAACAGAAAAGGAAACATATCCAAAAATCTATGCAGAAACAATAAAAGGGGATAGGAAGACCTACAAGGAAGATTACAGAGACACTCCTCTACTGAGAAGATTCAGATTTTAGAATCAATGATCGAAAGAAACAAATAGGCCTCAAGAAGAAGAAGGATTCATAAGAGTAACTCCTTTCATAATATCTTCAACTCCTAGGTATCAAACTATATTTTTTGGTTTATGTTATGCATGCAATAATTTTTTACATAAAGATATGAATTGCAGATCTAACAACATGAACATAAAAGACTTTGAAAGTCATACACAAAAGGGTTATCCAAGAAAGCCTAGTGAAACACAGAGAAGAAGTTACAACAGGTTTGAATCATTGATAATTGAAGTGGAATTATACAAGTGTAAAAAAATTGGACACATGACCAAAGATTGCATAATGATATTCCCTCCTAGAGAACCACAACAAAACTACAATAGTCATAGACATGAACCTCATAAGAGAACATGGACAAGAAAGAAGAATCAATATAGCAATCAAGAATGCACACTCTCTCTACAATATAAGCATAAGAAACGTGGTTGGTATGTTGACAGTGACTGTTCAAAACACATGACAGGTGATAAAGACACGTTTCTTACATTAAGAAAGGAGAGAGATGGACCAGTCGCCTTCAGAAATGATGATTCATCTAAAATCATTGGAAAAGGCACAATCAGAATTGGAAACAAGAATACCAAGGCAGAAAATGTTCTACTAGTAGAATATATGAAACATATTATTCTAAGTGTAAGTCAAATGTGTGACCAGGGTCATAAAATTACTTTCAATTCACAGAAGTGCGAGATAAGAAAATAAGGTTCATGAAAATTTATTGCAACAGCTGCCCGAACTTCAAGAAATATATATGTATTGAGTGAAATTGGAAATCAAAAGTGTTGTCTAGGAAAGGAAGATGAAGGATAGCTATGACATAGAAGAATGAGTCACATACACTTTGAAAACCTTGTCAAAGTCAGTAGAAAGGAAGCAGTTAGAGAAATTTCCCAGATCACGAAACCAACCCACACTTTATGCAAGCATTGTCAACAAGGAAAGTAAACAAATACCAGGTCCTCTGTAAATTGTGCATACTGGTCTAGTTGTACCAACTACAACAAAGGGTTTAAAGCGTGAGAAATAATTTATGTTATTATTTGATGATTATACAAGAATGACTGCAGTTTTCTTTGTCAGGAATAAGTCAAAAGCTTTTGAAAACTTCAAGGTCTACAAGGAAATGGTTCAAAATGAAATGGATTCAAAAATCAAATGTTTGAGATATGACAATGGAGGAGAGTTCACTTCAAATTAATTTATGGACTACTGCAGTAGGCATGGAATAAAAAGGCAATTCTTCGTTGCTATGACACCTCAATAGAATGGAGTTGTTGAAAGAAAGAACAAGACAGTACAAGAAATGGCTCGAACAATGCTAATGGATTTCAAATTGACACATATTTTTTGGATACATGCAATGCATAGAACAATTCACATTCAAAACAGAGTAATGCTCAGAAACAACACTGAAAAAACTCCCTACGAGCTATGGAAAGGAAGACCGACAAATGTGAAGCACTTCAGATTATTTGGAAGCAACTGCTACATCAAAACAGAAGATGGCAGATTGAGAAAGTTTGACTCTCGTGTGGACAAAGGAGTACTTGTTGGTTACTCAAGTACAAGGAAATCTTACAAGAGTTACAATATGAGGTTGAACAAAGTTGTAGAAAGCATCAATGTAACAATTGAATAAACAGGTGGATGAGAATTAAAGGAAGTAGAAAATGAATCAATGGAACAACTTTACGTAGAAGAAGAAAAAGATGAAGAATAAGTAGAAGAGGATCAGATAGAAGTAGAAGAGAAAGTTCAACAAGTGATTCAAAAGACACCTAGAAAATGAGTACAGAAGAATCATCCTTTAGATTAGATTATCGGAAACAAAGATGCAGGAGTTGAGACTAGAAGCAAAATTTGTTCACCAGAAAAAAATGCACCTAGCACTCTAATCTACGATTGAACCAAACATTTTTGAAGAGGCCAATAAGGATGAATTATGGAATAAGGCCATGGATGAAGAATTAGATCAAATAGAGAATAATGACATATGAGAATTGGTTCCAAGACCAAAGAATAAGAATGTGATTGGCACAAAGTGGGTATTTAGAAATAAATTGAATGAATATGGACATGTTACAAGGAACAAAGCCAGATTGGTATGTAAAGGATACACACAAGTTGAAAGAATTGACTTTGAAGAGAAATTTTCCCCAGTTGCTAGAATGGAAGCAATCCAATTGCTTTTAGCTTATGCATACTCCAAGAATATTAAAGTGTATCAGATGGACGTGAAATCAACTTTTATGAATGGGGAAATTGAAGAAGAAGTCTACATAGAACAATCAAAAGGATTTCAGTTGTCATAGAACGCATATTATCTGTGTAAATTGATGAAGGCCTTCTATGGTCTAAAACAAGCTCCCAGAGCATGGTACTCTAGACTGGATAAATATCTACAACATGCAGGGTTTAGAAAAGGAAGTGTAGACAACAACCTCTACATCAAGGTAACTCAAGATAGTATTTTATTAATTGAAGTTTATGTTGATGATATTATTTTTGGATGTACTGATGACATGTTAAGATTTTTTTTTGCAAATAATACGCATAATGAATTTGAAATTTCATTACTACTATACTTCCTTCTAGGTCTTCAGATATGTCAAAGAAACTAAGGATTTTTTATTTCTCAAACTAAGTATATCAGAGAAATGATAAATAGGTTTGGAATGGAAGATTGCAAACCAGTTATCACTCCTCTGCAAACCAGTTGCAAGTTGAGCAAAGATGATGATTCAAAGTCTACAGACTAGAGGCAATACAAGTCAATGATTGGTAGCTTACTATATGTGACAACATCCAGACCAGATGTAATGAAGGTAGTTGGATAGGTGGAAATATTTCAAGCATCACCAAAGGAATCACATGTACTAGCAGTGAAGAGGATTTTCAGATATCTCAAAGGAACATAAGAGTTTGGATTATGGTATCCAAAAGGAAAGGATCTATCACTTATTGCCTACACAGATGCAGATTGGGCAAGTTACATTGATGACCAAAGAAGCACCAGTGGAGCAACGTACTACTTGGGTGAGTGTTTAGTATCATGGCTAAGAAAGAAACAATCATCGGTATCCTTATCTACAGCCGAATCATAGTATATTGAAGCAACAACCTATTGTTCATAGGTTCTATGGATGGAACAAACTTTGACAAATATACAGGTTGAGTATGATGAGCCCATTCCAATCTATTATGATAATACAAGCGCCATAAATATATCAAAGAACCCAGTGATTCATTCCAAGAAGAAGCACATTCCAATCAAGTATCAATTTCTATGGGAACAGGTTGCAGAGAAGAACATCATATTTGAGTATGTGGGCACAAAAGAACAATTGGAAGACATATTTACAAAACCGCTTCCACGAGAAGCCTTTGGGTATCTTTGTCAGAGACTCAGAGTAATTTATACTCCAAAATGAATGTTTTTGAATGCTTATCTTATATGTCTTAGATTTACAAGAGGAAGCACCATAGAGAGAACATTTCAGGTTGGGAGATCAATTTCAGGAAGAGTTCAGTCAGGGGGGAAGCCCCAGATGGAAATATACCTTTTCCATTGATGACAAAGGGGGGATAGATTTATCAGATCCAGAGAATAGAGGAATGGTTTCAGGGGGAGAGATGGTCATAGGGGGAGGATGAGTGACATGACTTCAGTATTGCATCAGAGTGTTTCCATCAATGCCAAAGGGGGAGATAGTTGATTAATTGGGTTGGTTGTCATTGATGTCAACCCTTGAAGAAAGTTCGGTAGAGAATTCCGGTAGCACAATGGTTTGGGTAATGGACCCAAGTTTGTTTGATGGATAATGGTATGATTTTTTATATATTTGAAGGAAATACTATTCTCTATGGATAGTACATGTCATGCCATTTCCGTTGGTATGTGGAACGTCACATAACTCCTCACTATTAGAGAGTTATGGCCATGTGAAGTTGGAGAACCCTCATGAGTCATATAGAAGCCCCAAAAGGTCAAAGTAGTCAAAGTGGTTGCAAAGAAGAAATTATTTAAATAAAAAAATGAAGTGATGAATGTACTATAAGTCAAAGTGGATACAAAATATTTTTTTTTAATAATAAAGTTAATGGAGAAATTACTAAGTGGATAAGTGGGTTAGCCCTAAAATAAGGAAAGTGGGTTAAGATGGTTACAAGGTAAATTAAATAATAAAGTGAAGTGATGAGTGTAATATAAGTCAAAGTGGATACAAAAGAAATTATTTAAATAATAAAGTTAATGGAGAAATTACTAAGTGGACAAGTAGTTAGAAGTGGGTTAGCTCTAAAATAAGGAAAGTGGGTTAAGATGGTTAGAAGGTAACCCCTTGAGGAAGCTACATGAAAGTATAAATAAGAGGAAATGGTCTCTCATTTTTAATCACACTTGAGCATACTGAATATCTACAAGTTACTGAGGTAACCAAAGGATATATAAAGACAATTTCAGAGGGAAGGTGAAGTAAAGAAGGCCGAAATTCAAGGGAGGATAAATTCTTTTGATGATGCTTTCTAAGGTATGTTATTTATAGGTCATCTCACCATTTTCGAAATAATTTTTTTTGTAGAATGATTCAGACCAAAAAATACAAAGGCCATTGAGGAAACATATCCCATTATCTATGATAAAAATTTTAGCTTATGGGTCATTGTATTTTTGGAGTTACACGTCATGGAAAATAGGGTTTGTGACTAGTCTTGAAATTAGTCTAAAACATGTGTTTCGGGTTAAAATGTCATAACTTCTTCATAACATATCCAAATTTAGTAATACCAAATGTATTGGTTATATTACTATTTGTAGTATTATTTGTACAATTTTCGGATCCATACAACAAATATTCTGTGTGGGACACTCTCTACAAGTTCACTCTCTAGCATAAGCCAAAATTCAACAAGGTATGCCATTTTTTCTATAAATCTTTTTCTTAGAGGTTCCAAGTAGTGAAATTTAGAGGAATTGCATAAAAGACACTGAAGAACATTGTCTATCATATTCATATCTTTATTCATTATAGGTACATAGTTATGATTATTGAAATTTAGGGCTTTTGACTAATCCAAAATTAGTCATGTGAGACTAAAGTAAAGTTTGATGAAAATGATAGTCTCTTGTTGTAAAAGTTAAGGAAGGTTTGCAAGTCTATGATCATATACACCAGGTTTGTTACAAAGTTACAAATCATATTTGGATGATGAAATTTATGAGGACTTTTGGTTGAGGTACATGTTGGGTACATGGTTGAGACAAGTAGTTGATGAGTTGGCACATACATGAGGTGTATAGCTTATTATGTTGGTACATATTGATGAGTCATAGTTGATGAGTAGTTGATGCATGATTGGTACATACTTGGTACATGGTTGGAGACACTTGTTAGTATTACTGTTGACACATGCATTATGGATGATGTAGCATACTTATCTTGGTATATTATGTGGTCCATCTTGTATATAAGTCGTCATAACTTCCAAAATGGTAACATTGTTCCTTAATAGCATTCTTGAAGGACTCTGAGGTGAGTGCGACTGTAAATAATGAGGGTTTATTTATTTCCTTTTTCTTAGAGAAATTCTCCCACCAATATTTGACATTGTGGATAACTTTGAGGAGCATAATTGTAATATTTTCTCTATTGGGAAAGTTATGGACAAACAAATACCCTTCTAGAAGATTCAACCATTTGTCTACAACATCTTCATTTATCTTAGCTTAAAATATAGGAATATAAAATTTGATTTGTACCTTGAAGGGGGCGATGCCTCCGCTCAAGGAAGATGTGTATCCTATTGGTATTTGTAGAAGGAATTGTGCAAACTATCCATCATCTCAATCCTCTATTGCATGAGGGATTTCTCGAGCAATATTTTGAAAGGATATCATGTCCTGTTGTATTTAGTTTCACCCACCATGGAAGGTCGCTTGGGCCTGCGAGAGATTTTTTCCTCAAGAGAAAAAAGCTCGAGACCCAACTCTTTGTACTCTGACCTCGTCGGGGACATGCATTAAGAATGACAAGGAGAAGACCGCTCTGATACCACTGATCCAGATTTTATGAGAAGAATGAAATGAATACAGATCTATATTATGAACACAGAGATACACATAAAAGGGATACAATAAAACTTGGCTTCTATTAAATAAAGAAATATGTTGAAACTGTAAAATGCAAACTGAAACAAGGTTGTTATAATGGTGGCAACTTATCTCTGAGAAGAGATGTGACAAGTGTGCTCATTCGAAAGAATATGATTACAATGAGGCTCCAAATTCCTTTTTTACATAAAACATGAATTCCAAAACCCTAAACATAAAAAAACCTAACCATAGGAGATGAAGCGCCAAAATTAATGTGGGCCCCATTGGGGTAAGTTGGTACATCAAATTCCCTGGGTCATAAATTTTGCATACGATATACGTTTTAGGTGCACTATAGCCCATTGAAAAGGTCTGTGTCATCACAATGTCACTTCGATTATAGTTTGTCTGTGGCGGGCACAAAAAACGTAGTTTAAGGCCTCAAAATGACCCCAGAAGTTTAGGACCCAAAAGGATAGAAAAAAACTACCAAAATAAAAATTGAAACTGCCAAGATGAAATCTGTATGTGAGCTATTTATAATAGGTGGGTGGCCACCGATATCCACTTGGATAAATCCTCCCCACCTAGGAGGCAATAGTCTCCATTGCGTTGAGTTCCCCCATCAGATGAGGAAATTTCTGCTGAATTTGGCCCCGGGTGAGCCACTTTCCTTGGTGCAGGAGCTTCCCTGCTTTGACAACATGATAAAGCTGAAACTTCTATTAGTGAGTTCCCTTGACCTATGTGTCCACGATCTGATCAGTGGATTTTTGTTCCTTGCATTCATAGTTGAGCTATTTCGGTGTCAATTGTTCTCTTACCTCTGAAGTGCCCAATAATGGTGGAAAATATGGTCGAAGGAGGTCCACATTAAACAATAGGTGCAAGCAAAGGAATGAGGGAATGTTGAACTCAAAATAATTGTCACCCATAGCCTTGGTGATGGTATAAGGTCCATAGAGAAGTGGACGAATCTTCTAATGGGACCCTATAAGGAGTTCTTTCTGCAAGTGAAACCAAACTTTATTTCCCACCTGAAACTTGTGTGGCACCCGATGTTGATCATGACGCTTCTTGTACTTGGAATTAGACCTCTAAAAAATATCATGAACCTATTAACGAATGTGCTATATCTGATCAATGAACCACGTATCTTGTCGGCTTCATTTTTAGCATGGGAAGAGTCTAGACGGGTGGTCGTGAGGGGTAGTGAAACATCCATGGGACCCAATTGTTGAAATCCCAACCCCATCTGAAAGGGGTTGTGGCCGGTTGAGCTCTGCATGGCTCAGTTGTAGTTGTGTTGAACATAGGGAAGACTCTCATCCCATGTGTGGGGATGCTTTGAATTGTACATGCATAGGAAATGCACGATCATCTGGTTGATGACCTCAGTTTGGCCATCCGTATGGGGGTGGATGGAAGTGTATTTGGTGAGCTTGGTGTCCAGCAGTGACTAAATGATCGACCATAATGTACTAAGGAACTGACTGTCTCGATATGAGACGATGGTTTGTGGTGTCCCAAATTACACCGACACTCATTCGAAGAAGAGATTGGCAGTGGTCTCTGTTGTTATGCTCTTCTTGTAGGTGGTTAGAATTTCCATTTTATAAAAATGATCAGCCACCAAAAACACACAGTCATTTCCCCACTTGGTTGATGGAAGGCCTGACATATAGTCCATCAAGATGGATTCCCATGGCCTTTCAAAAGTAGGCAGAGGGGTGTACATTCCTTATTTCTTAATGGATGGTTTGGCAATGAAACATGCAGTGCAGGACCTGATATACTTGTTGACATCCTGTCGAAGTTTCAACCAATATAAATGTTGTTGTAGCATTGTCACTATATTTTCTATGCTGAAGTGTCATGCCACTCGACTGTGGTGGGATTCCCAAATCAGCTTCTCCTGCTCGCTTGATGGAATGAAGAGATGGCCCAGATGGCACAAAAACCCATCCTAAAGATTGAAATTAGTGACAATTTTGTTTGCGCCCATCATCTAGTAGGTGGTAGTGAAGTGAGGATCTCTCTCATAGAGTTGGGGCCATTCGGACGTCTCGTGGCTGCAGGAATTTAGCACTGTGGTGAGTGCTGCACTAGTGGGTAGTTGAGTCAATCAACAATGTGATTGGTGCTTCATGTCTTATACTTTATGTTGATATGGAACTACTGCAAGTATGTGGACCAGTTCTAATGGTGGTTATTCTGCAATTTCTCCTATGTCTGCATGAACTGCAATGACTTGTGATCGGTGTGGATGATTTTCTCCTTACCAGGAATGTAATTCCTCCACTGTTGGTAGGCTTGCACAATGGAGTACATTTATTTTTCATAATTAGGGTACTTACAGATGACATTTGATAGTGTCTCACTATGATAGGCCACATGGTGTCCGTGTTGAGTGATAACTACACCCACAACATAGTCTGAAGTATTTGTCTCGATCTCAAAGGGTTGTTGGAGGTTGGGTAATGAGAGCTCCAGGGAAGATAAAAATCATTGCTTCAAATGATCAAACACTTGTTGTTGTGATAGGCACCACATGAAATTTTCCTTACCACCACCCCAATTACTTGGTTGAGGGCCCATACAATATGGGATAATCACAACACAAACTTGCAATAGAAATTGGATATGACTAAAAATATATGAAGCTCAGTGAGTGTGGCTGGGGATGCACGGTCAAAAATGACCTGGATCGTGGCTAGATCCACATGCAATCCGTTCTCATAAAAAATGTATCCTAGGTACTGGACCCTGTCCTTGCCGAAGGAGCGTTTTTCCAAATGTGCATATAGCTTGTGCTTCCGCAGAGTGTGCAAAACCTGTTGAATATGTTGCAAGTGTTCCACCCAATTCTTTTTGTAGATGAGGATGTCATACAGATACACCACCACAAAATAGTTGGTGAAACACCAAAAGATATCATCCATTATCCTCATGAAAGTTGTTGGGGAAATCGTCAAACCAAAGGGCATGACCAACCATTCAAAAAGACATTCTTTTGACTTGAAGGTAGTTTTCCATACATGCTTTTGTTCTATTGGGATTTGATGGTAGCTAGACTTCAAATAAATATTATTGAAGTATTTGGCCCCCTTGATTTGGTCAAGGAGATCATCCATTCAGGGAATCAGGTACCGGTTCTTGAATATGATTTTACTTAGGGCCTATTAATCTATGCAGAGTCGCCAGGTCTCATCTTTCTTTTTCAAAAGAATGATTGGGCTTCCACACGGTGATGAGCTGGGTCAGATGTGACCCTTTTGGATTAGTTCTTAGATCTCACACTTGATCTCCTCATTTACTAACAGAGAGTGGTGATAGACTGTCCCATTGGGTAGCAGTGCATCAGGGTTCAGATCGATTGAATGCTTGACATGATAGTGTATAAGTACCACAGTGGGTGAGGAGAATATGTCTTTGTATTCTTACACAACCTTAACCACTTGCTTCTACTGTGTGGAGAGATCAACCACGGAGGTCATGGATGTGGTTGCAACCTTCCACTCACTTTGAGAGAGAATCATGAAGATGACAAACTTCTTTGTATGAGAGATGACCTTTCTGCATTTCTTGGCAGAGATCAAAGAAATGACAGTAGGTGGGACTACCTCGGGTATCTTGTACAATTTCCTGTTCAAAGTTATAATAACACTACGAGGCCTAGACTCATATACAACATGACATTTCCATAAATAAGATTGGATAAAAAGAACATCAAAAACTTCAAGGGGAAAAACATCACACAATACCTCATCTTTGAAGGGCTTGATGCCATAGGACATGTGGCACTATTGGCTGACGTAAAGATCGCTTCCTTGGCAGAGCCATCTGATGGTGTATGGTTGCGGGTGCGGAATTTTCGGAAGGGCCAACCACTTGACAAACTTTGTTGAGAAGTGGTTCTTCTTCTGGATACCACTAGAAGTGTTATGCTAGGGGATATTATCATTATATGCCTTGGCCCTCTTACTTGCATGTTTTTCCAAAGAACTGCTGAGAAGCTCTTCTTAAAAAATCAATTTTTGGAAGATGTATGCACCCTGTACCATTACAACCCACATACATACACTTTTTTCACCACTACAACTTGTGTACATACACATGTTGCACCATTACAGCCCACGTATTCTCGCAAAAATTGAAAAAAGTAAAAATTTGCAAGGAATTCATTGAAATTCACAGGCTATTGGAGGTTTCCCAACTAATTCACCTGTTATAGCCCGTCACCCAACCGAATAACCATCCTTTTGGCATACAAAAGGAGGTTTTGGGGTCTCATTTCCAATCTAAGAATAAGAACAATGAAACTCTGTTCAATTTCACTTCCCCTCCTTGCCATAGATATTGCTTCCTTTTGTGAGATATTGCCTTAGCATACCCTCATCACCCCCTTCTTCCTCCATTCATCCCATTCCCTTCCATAGAGGTGATCAAAAGGTTGAGAGAAGAAGTTAATTCAAGGTGCACTTGGAGCATGGTAAAGAGGAGCCCCGACCAGGTTCATGGAACGATGACCGACTTAGATTGTAAGGTATAATATTTGTATGATGAATAAAAGAATCACATTTTCCTGTCGCAATTGATGGTGTTTTGAGTATTTTTAATGATTTATGCTTGACATTTTATATCTAACCCTAACTTATGGATATAATAGAATGCTTGTAGTTCTTAGTTTCCCTATCTTTGGATGTAGGTCAGCCTTGGGAGGAGACGTGCAGTCAGTGGAACTTCTAAGCTTGAGGAGATCATCACCAAACGTGGGATCAAAGGTATAATTACCCTATCTCTTCTCCATTTTATTTCTTTACATTAGTTTTGGTATGTTTAGGTTAGTATAGAGAATTGAATAGCTTTTATATGGTTATTCACTCTGTCTACATCTTGAACCCTGGTGTAGTTAAAGGGGGGATTTTACCACTAGAAAAACTGGAGACCATACTGGGGATGCCTCTAGTGTTTTTTAGGGGATTTTGGGTTGTTTGATTGTTTTGTTTTCCTGTCAATTTTCTTTCAAGTTTTATGAGTCTGTCAAGGGATCTTGGTCATATTAAGGTGCATACCAGTTGTCCTTTCCATGTAAGAATTCATGTTCTTTTATTTTTTTGAAGAGACCCAGAGGTGTACATGCCCTATATTGGGTCAACCTGCATACATATGTGTTCTTCTCAATAAATACGCGTACATACACAGGTTGCTAAAGCAACAACTCACGTCTCTGTTTCAAGGAATTTTTTGAAAAAGAGGAAGTTTCCCTCTTTCCTGATTAAGGTTCACACTTCTGAGGGATTTCTTGGATCAGTATAGAGTCTCTATTTATAGCCATAGCCTGGGAATATGTTTCATTTTACTTGTTTTTATTGATCTTCTTGTGTTTACTCTTAAAACGGTTTTAAGCAAGTTGTTGAATTGTAGATTTGCCTTCTGAGTTCTTTGAATGAATCCCTACCATCCGCGGTGGGATAAAGGTATTTTCCAGTCTTGTTTCAGTTTTCTTTTTATCCTTTTTACTTTCTTTGAAAAAAGAAAATTTTTTATTTCATTTTTGCTCTTTAAAGCAATTCAAAATAAAAGAAGATTTTTATTTCAGTTTGGTAAAGTAGTTAGAGTTGGTTATTTGCAAAAAGTGAAAAGAGTCTCCTTTTAAAGTTCTTTCTTGATTTCTTAAAACATAAGTAGCTTGTATTCAAGTGAAAGTAGGTTTTAGGTTTTCTTTATAAGATCTTGAAAAGTTAGTTAAGAAAATTTGAGTTACAAAGAGTTAGTTATAAAGCTTTTCTTTTTCATTTGAAGTAATTTTTCTTTCAACTGCATTATTTTTCTCCTCTTTTTCGTATCTTTACAACACCATTGGTTTCACCACCATACCATGTGAATAAATCAATCCTTTAAAAAAAACACATAATATAAAATATACTAGACTTTTTGTTTGTAGGGTCAACCAACTAGTTTAGGGCTAGGGCCTTGAATTAGGTTGGAGATGAAACTCTTCAAGGTCGTTAAATCAAACATTGGATTCTAAGTTAGGGAGTGTTTAAGTCAAGTGTCATAAAAGTTATCCGTAAAAGATGAAACCTGGGGTAGATGTCGGGTCACGCTTCGCAGAGTATACTCGAAGGGTGCTTCCATGTTTGAATTTCACTTACACCAGTTAGTTTCTCTAGTGTTGATTGGCTTAACTATCCTTCCTACTAGATAGTCAAATGCTTGATATGTCTATAGGAATTGTTTAGTGTGTGTTCGATGTTTAAACGCTAGTTAATCCTTATTGTGGTGGTTGATCATTTCACAAGGTGGAAGATTAGTAGCTTCGTCGGTCATGAAGGCTTCAAGGCTTATCATCAGTTCCATTGGAGCCACCTCCTCCACTGTTACGATGAATACTTGATGAACAAGGGTTTCTCAAAGTGACCGGGCCATAGGAAACAGTGTCCGAGCCTGCTCCATGAGGAGACTATTCAACTTTGGAGAAACCTACTATTTCTGACCTTGAGGTAGAGGATATCAAGCTAGCCAACCCTCCAATCAATTACTTATCAGCGCTGATCTTGATACAAGTTGTCCCTCCTAAGGTGATACCTTCTGAGCGCCAGATAGTTTTACAAGAGACAATGGATGTGAATACTTCTACTTTGTTTGGGAGTCCTCATACTCCCATTACGACTACTACCGCAAGAGGCATCCTACCTCCTCTCCCAACTTCGCCAGTCCAGACAACAATGGTCTCAACTCCCTCTACTTCGAGCAGTGGTTTGATACTGTTATCGACGTCGAACACTGCTCCATTTAGTTAGAGTGCAATGGGCTCTCCATTCTCATATGGGATGCCTGACTTTGATTCAAACTCAGTTCTTACATACTCCACCTTATAGACCATGGGTCTGGGGGTAGGGAGCTCAAACGCTCCCGTGAAAGGGTCAAGCAGGGGTGATTCAATATCCTTAATGCTATCCCTTATGGTGGGGTTCATATACCTCCTCTGTCCCCCTCTCTCGGTAGTGCTTTCCAACAACCAATTGGGAAAAATTCTAATTATATCTTGTTTGGAGCAGGCAATTTAGGACCTTCATCTTACACAATGTCGATGGGATCTATGCCATTCTCTTTGTTTGACGTGTTTGGGAATAATGCTTTTTCTTTAGCTACTGTCTCGGCTGGGGGAAAACCTGGTTTTGGGAAACAGATCCTCATGCAGGGTACTATTCCTTCACAGGGGGAGACGACTGCAGTTTTCTCCACTCAAGGTCTTTGGAATCCTTGACAGGGATCAGTTCCCTCACAAAGGATGTCGATTGGGGGAAACCCCTTCCATGTTGAATGGAACTTAGGGCAGGGTTGTGTACCCATGCCCGTCGGATTGGTTGGGGGCATCCCCTTCCAAAATCCTTGGAACACAAAGTAGGGAGCAATCCCTATGCAAGCTATGTCATCCAATTATGGGATTCAATCGATGATAGCCCAATAGATGCAGTTAACCTATGTTAGTCAAGGCCATGATTTCTACCAGAACCCTGGTTAGCAGTCCAACTTTTCCTAGCAACCTAGTGCCAGTCAAACTCCAGGACCCTCTTTTCCTGTACATAGTACTCAACCTAAACTACCATTTCTTGCAACGCTACATCTGCCATACTTTTCAATATTATTAAATGACCCAATTTTTCACTATCCACATTGACCCCCCATGCTGACTAAGTTGCCCTCAGATATTCAAAAATTTTAAGGCAAGCCTGGTGAAGATCCAGGTGATCATATGACAACCTTTCACTTATGGTGCTCATCAAACTCACTGAGGGACGACTTCATAGGGATGACTTCATACAGTTGCGCCTTTTTCAATGCACTCTCATAGGGGGTGCTGGGAAATGGTATATTGAGCTTGACATCTTGAGGTATTATTACTTCAATGAATTGGCGATGGTCTTCTTGAACCATTTCAATTTGCATGAGAGATATGATGCCGACACAGAATTGTTGGCCAATTTTGAGCAAACCAAGGCTGACCACATCTCTGATGATATCCGAGAATGGTGGCGTCAAAAGAGCTTGATTAAGGTCCAGGTCCTTCCTTCTTTCTTGTTGGAGTGGTTCCTAAAGTCTTTGGTGTCTTGCATATCCAAGGACGTAACGACTTCTAGAGTGTTTTCAGAGGAGGTGATGATGAGAGCGCAATAGCTTGAACTTATCTACTCTTAGTCCAGCATGATCTATGAGATTTTTCCAGACGGGTCGTGGTCTATTCTCGATAAGGCCAAGAAAAAGTATGGACCCCATGATGATGATATTTTGGGCTCAACACAAGGAAAATCCACTAATCTTTTGTCAAATCAATTGCAACAATTGTCAATACAACAGATTGTGGCCAACCAGACCTCGAGTTTAGTTGTTCCTCCTACCTAAGCATTGGACGTACATAGTGTGCATTCGAAAAACCCTAAGGCCAACTAGAACCCTGAGGGAAACAAGAAACAAAAGAACAATAAGGGTAAAGGGGAAAAAAAGGATACCATCAATGCTGACGGGGGAAAAATGGAGAAGAGGAAGTCAAAGTATCTGTGTAATCTTTGCACGAAAGACCACCAAACTCATCCATGCCCTCAAATTGTAGAAGCTTAGAATATATGGTGCAACAACATCCTTTTGTGCTGACGAACCCATTCCCACATGGGAAAAACATGGATCAAGCTTCAACATCCTCAAGCACGGAAGGGAGCAGTCAGGGACCCCCTATGACTACCAGTAATAACCTGACCACAAATATTTACATGATGAATGCCGAGGATAATATAGCGACCAGGGCTCAAGATTACGAAATGTCGGAACCTGTAGAAAAGGGAAAGGAAGCCACGAACCCACTGAATCCTCTCTAGATTTAGAGGACGACGGGTGAAACAAGGACTCACATCCCAAAGGGTGCGTTTAAAAAGGCTTCTCATAATCCAAACATGAGGGCCACCCAGAACTTGTCCATTGTGGAATTTTTGGCATAAAACCCTTGCATGATGTATTCTTTGGAAGTCCTCCAAAGTTTCCCTTCACAGAGAAAATCTTTGTTATCTTCCTTGGGATCGGTAGATAATTGTAACCTGCGAGTGATCGTTTTTTATCCAACTGACTTGAAACCTCATCTTCCTTACCATGTTGTATTTTAGATAGTAGTGGCTTACACCATGAAATATTTTACTTGGAATATTTTTTGTACAGTGGTTGACGAGGGTGCCTTGACTTGTTTGATGTCATTGACATTATGGAAGGCCATTGGCCAACCCGGTTTGCCTTCGTCGCCTATGTGGCTTATGGAATTTGAAGGTCGGTCGTTTAGACCACATGGAATCATTCCTTCTTTCCTCATGTAGTTGGGAGGAAAAAATATGTGTGTTTAAGTTGACGTGGTCGATGTGCCTCTCAACTACAACTTGTTGTTAGGAAGGAGTTGGACTTATGCGATGCATGCAGTGGTTGCTACGGTTTTTTAGGTTTTTTGTTTTCTGCATGAGGGTTGGATTGTGACCATTGACTAGTTTTCCTTCTTCCATCCTGACCCATCATCAAGGGCTTCCATGGTCCCGATGATTGATAAGCCACAATCGGACATTGTGAGCTTAGGTGCAGGTTTTTTTTTGTCGTTGATGGGAACTTTTGATTACCCCCCACCTTCTGGTGATGTCAAGCTATATCGATTGTTCCTGACCATCCTAGGGATGAAATATTTAAAGTGTCTTCATTTCAAACGACTTACTTTAATGATCCATGGACTCTACCTTCCCCATCGACTTCAATGGAAGGGACATGGAATCCTGGCATGGTGATGCCCTTGTCCGCGGCTGAGGTTGCATACAACATTGCCTAGAAAACTTTTGCCAAATCTGATCTGAATCCCCCATAGGAGTTAGATCTATTCCTCGAGCCTATTAGGGTTCAAATTTCTCTGGCCACTGAAGATCCTTTAGACCTGGTCTTTCTCTCTGATGAGGAAATTCTCGAGGCAATGACTAGTCCCAACAGATCTTGAGATGATCTTCATCATAGATTTTACTTCCTTCCCGAGTTAAGGAGAATAGAGGTAGGAAGATTTGTTTCGACTATGAATGGAGATAGTGCTTGTCCTATCAATCCTCTAGCTATGCATGCAGTTTATACCGAGGGTAACATGGAAAGTATCACTACAATGATCCCAATAGATATCTCCAGAACCCCTGGCGTTGTGGAGAATGTTTTCATGGGAGTATATTGTTCCCTCGAAGAGATTCAAACTTATATTGAGTTATTTAAGGAATTCCATGATTTTTTTTCGTGGTCTTATGAGGAAATTACAGGAATTGACCCAAGAATTGTCGAACATGAAATAACAACTTATCCTAATTCTAAGTTAGTTCAACATAAGCTTCATCCGATGAATCCTTGAAAAGCAACAACAATTAAGGAAAATGTAGAAAAACTACTCAAAGCCGATTTTATCTACCCCGTGCAGTTGACAAAATGGGTGTCACGCTCGGTTCCAGTTAACAAGAAACAGGGTACGATTCACGTGTGCATGGACTTCCGTGATTTGAACAAGGCATGTCTGAAAGAAAATTTTCCCACCCCGTTCATTGATCAGATTGTTGATGAATGCACTAGCTGCGAGGTCTTTTCATTCATGGATGGTTTCTCGAGATATAAACATATTTAGATCAAACCCGAGGACCAGCATAAAACAACTTTTATTTGTCTTGGGGGCACATTTGCATATTGTAAGATGCTTTTTTCCCTGAAGAATGCTGGAGCCACTTTTCATCGGGCCATGTTGTTTTATTTTAGTGACCTTATATATATATTTGAGGCGTATCTTGATGATCTAGCATCACTCTCTCGCAAGAGATCTAATCATCCTACTCATCTTCGACTAATATTTGAGTGATGTCGCTACTATCGGATTCACTTGAATCCCAACAAGTACAGTTTTTGCATGATGTCAAGTAGTCTCTTAGTTTTTATTGTTTCAACAATGGGGATCATGTTCATTCCTCTCAAGGTTGATGCAATATTTCAATGCACGATACCCCAACTTTAGAGCTTACAGGGGAAAGCAAACTTTCTTCGGTGTATTGTCGCAAATTATGTCGAGATCACTAAAGGTTTTATGCGTATTTTGAAAAAGGGAGTCCCATTTTTTTGGGATGAATCTTCTCAGTGTTCCTTTGAAGCATTGAAATTCACCTTTATGTCTACCCCTCTACTCTGGCCTCCAAATTATAACAAAGATTTCTTGTTGTATTTGGTCGCTATAGAAATGACCATTGCCATGGTCTTGGTTCAAGAGGATGATATGCTCGAGGATCATGTTAAATATTACCTTAGACAAGGCTTGGTTGGGTCGAAACTCAACTATTCTCACGTTGATAAGATTTCTTTGGCAGCAGTGCATGTTGTCCAATGGTTCTGTCAATATATTTTTCTTCGCAAGACCACCATCATTGTCGTGGTGAACCCTTTCCAATATGTGTTAACATGACAGGTCATTGGTGGAAATATCAATATATGGATTGTAATCCTCCAGGAATTTGAATTTGATTTTGTTTTGAAATCCAAAAAGTTGTAGGTCTTTGCTGAACTTATTTCAGAACTTTTGGTCGAGTCTAGTGATATGATGACCGAAGAATTGCCTATCAAAGGAGATATTTTTCTAATCACATATTCAGACCCTTGGTATCAATATATAATAGTCTTTCTCCATACTTTGAAGTGCCCTGCTTCTGCTTCCCGTGATTAGCATCGACGAATTCGCCATCGGACACGAAACTATCTCATACTCAATGATACTTTGTATCGTCGAGGTGTAGATTGCATTCTTCGTTGGTGCCTTATCCATGAAGAAGAAGAGATCATTTTGAATGGATGTTACATTGGAGAATGTGGCGGTCATTTTTTTGGGTTGGTAACCACCCAAAATATTCTACGTGCTGGTTACTTCTGGCCCTCATTAATCAAGGATTGTGTTGAGGCGGTCAAGAAGTGCCACCCGCATCAGATCTTCTCTCGGAAGATGTGAGAATATTCTTCTACCATGTTTCATGTCATTGTTGTTGGTCCTTTCACCAAGTGAGGGATTTATTTCACTACATGTCACCCAACTTCATCCAGGGACCATCGTTACATCATAGTAGTAGTAGACTACTTCACAAAGTGGGTCAAGGCTATGCCAACATTTAACAATTATGGAGAAATAATGAATATTTTCATTTTTAATCATATAGTAGCAAGGTTCGACATCCTAAAGGAGATTTTCACTAACCATGGTAGTCACTTCCAAAAAAAAATGATGACCGAGTTAATGTCAAATGTTGGGTTGAGGCAAGAACATTCGTCACCTTATTACCCGCAGGAAAATGGATAGGTTGAAGCTGTGAATAAGTCTCTCAATACTATTCATCAGCATACGATCAATTCTGCTAAGTCAAATTGGAATTTTATGTTTTACTCAACATTGTGGGCCTACCTTATGTCTGTGAAAACTTCAAACGATTTCTCACATTTTCAACTTGTATACGTGCTAGAAGCAGTCTTACCTATTGAGTGTCAGATTCCTTCTCTAAACTTGACAGTGGAATTATTGTCAGACACTTCATCCATTGAGGAACGCCTACTATATCTCAAGAAACATCGTGATGCAACCTCTGTTAATGAGTCTCATAAGAAACACATCAAGTGCGAGTACGATGGGTCCGTTCATCCTCGGATTTTCTTCGAAGGTGATCTTGTCCTGGTCTATGATCAAGAAAAAGATCCCCTTGGGGAAGGAAAGTTCAAACCCATGTGGTTCAGACCGTTCATTGTGAAAGAGGTCTTGAATAAGGGCTCTTACCGTCTGATTGAATTTGAAGGAAATGGCTTCGTGAAGCCTAGAAATGGGCTCTACCTCAAGAAGTATTACTGTTAGGTTGGTCACCTGGGTGAATTCTTGTACATATGTATAGATTCTTTTATAGTTTCTGTCTTTTTTGTTTGGTGGGTGTGTAGTTATTTATGTATTCTTTTTCATTGTGGCAGATGTCAAGTGAGTCAGAGGTGTATTTTGGGTTCGTGGATGGTGCTAGCTGACACAATCAGAGACTTTCTTCTGCAACTTTGGTGATTTTCACACCTAGAAGCTAGTTGCTATCTTCTGGAGGTATTTGTCTAGTTGATGCTACAAACAATGTCGTCGAGTACGGTGTAATGAAATATTTTCTTCGTGACGCTTTGTCGCATGGAATTTATCACCTATGGGTCTACCTAGATGTTCAATTGGTTGTGTCCTAGTTAAATGGAGTTTACCACATTTATGATCCTACTTTTCACTGACATTTCCTTAGGGTACGTCTCTTAGAATGCTACTTTGATTACATTACGTATATCCATGTTCCTAGGAGATTTAATCATATGACATATACTCTAGATAATCACATATTAGATTGACATGTTGCACACACATAGAAAGAGAAGAACACACATACACATGTACATACATTTGTAAAAAATGTGATCCATAAGACAAATAAGATGTGTGTGTGTGTGTGTATATATATATATATATATATATATATCAAAACGTGTCACAAGTACATAGGTGGGTGTGAATTCCTAAACAATAATGTTCATTATACATCGTTGGGATTATGCCCTCAAAAAATACATGTACAAAAGGTGCCCTTGGCACATATAAAGTCTAGCCTATCTAAGCTTGGGGCCTATTGGCCCTACCATAATGCACCATGACGTTAGCCAAACGCTGGAAAATATGGACCCATGTTTGTGGCACCCCCATTACATGAGGATTCATGGAATGTGGGATATCCTCGATCTCAACCATGGGTACTATGCGAGTGAGTGCAATGAGGTTTCACTCCACTCGTCTCAAAACTCTCTCAGCCTCTCTGAATGGAGGTCCCCCTGTGGCTGCTAGTTTGTTGGATCTTGCTGGTCCCACCTCTAGTCGAGGATGTCGTCAAGTCCTCATGAATTTTGCTGGCCACATTGGTCCCACATCTGTACATAGCATATACAGAAGAGTCAGTACTCTATACACATAAAAAAATGATATATATAAAAGCAATTAAAAATTAAATTACATTAAAAAACAAGTTACCTATCTCTCCTCGCTCCTCTCTAGGAGGCATGGGCATGTCTAGATCCCTAGAAAAGTTGATCCCGATGTAAGGGTAGTACTCAATGGTCAGAATCTACTGCACCCACCAGTGAAAAAATGTGTCATCAAAGGCCTCTATGGTCCTCCCTCCCCCCTATCGTGGAAGCAATGTTTCCCATATGCATATCATTGGGAAGGAGGCTACATGCCCTCGTACCGTCTCTCTGGGACTGAGACTGGGTACCCTCTTGAAGAAGAAATAGCATAAAATAGTGCCAAACCCAAATTTTTTGTTTCTACGTAACTGACACTCTATCATTTGTCTGTTCATGCACATAGGTGAGCGCGAACACCTCCAAAATAATTTTAAGTATACATCGTTGGGCTTATGCCCTTAAAAAATACATGTAAAAAAGGCTCCCTTGACACATATAAAGTCTAGCCTATCTAAGCTTAGGGCTTATTGGACCTTCCATAATGCACCACAGCATTGGCCAAACACCAGAAAAGATGGACCCACATCCATGGAACCCCAACTACATGAGGTCGCATGGAAGGCAGGAGATCCTCAATCTTGGCCATGGGTACTTTGCAAGTGAGCACAGTGAGGTTGCACTCCAATCATCTCAAAACTCTCTCAGACTCTCCAGCTGGAGGTCCCCTTGCAGCTACTAGTCTTCGAGCTACTGTTGGTCCCGCCTCTGGTCGAGGACGTCACTGATTTCTCATGAAGTCTACTTGCTGCACTGGTCCCACATTTGTGCATAGCAGATACACAAGATTCAGTACTGTATACACATATAAAAATGATATATATATAAAAGCAATTAAAAAAAAAATAACATTAAAAAACAAGTTACCTATCTCTCTTTGCTCCTCTTCGGGAGGCATGGGCATGTATAGATCCCTGGAAAAGGTAATCCCGATGTAAGGGTAGTCCTTAATCACCAGAATCTGACGCGCCCACTAGTCAAAAAATGTGTCATCGAAGGCCTCTATGGTCCTCCCTCCCCCCTGTCATGGAAACAATGCTTCCCATCTGCATATCGCTGGGAAGGAAGCCACATGCCTTTGTACCATCTCTCTGGGACTGAGACTAGGTACCCTCTCGAAGAGGAAAGAACATAAAATAGTGCCAAACCCGAAGTTTTTTTTTCTATGTTGTCGACACTCTTTCAACTGTCTCTTCATGCACATAAGCATGTTCATGCTCCAGTAAAAAATGTGTGCCTCCTGGAACTGAATGGAATAGTGCATGTGTGCCTGGGAGGCCTGATGAAGGGTCGCAGATCTAGTAATCTACCCAATCAATAACAAGATCACCTGAAGAGTCAAGATGGTGATCTTATGAATAGGCACTTGAGAACCTACCTTCTTAGTGCCAACCTCAAAATACATACATATGTAGTCCTCGATGTTGAAAGGCCCAGAGGCAAAGGTTCACAGATTGACTAGTTCCCCTCTCCTCGAGAGGCCATTTAGGAAGTATATGCCCTCAGTCATTGGAGTCAGTGACTGTCCCTCTAACATGAGTGCCTATGCATCCAGGTGAAAATAATCAACAAGGGCGTTAAGTAACCTGGGTTGTGCCCTCATAAATGGAAACTGGAAGAACTTCGATAGCCCACACTGTTTCAATGTGAAGGTGGATACAGGGTCCTCTTCGACCAAAATATCTATATCCTCATGCTCCCTCTCCCTCCAGTGTCCATACATCCTATTCCATGTAAAATTGGAGGAAGTTAGCTCTTGCCTTTTAATTTTTTCCAAGATTGCAAGGGGGTACGCGAGCTGTATTGGCCACACTCGTGTATATATGTGGGCAGAGTGTTTTATACCTGAGTACATATGCGAGCTGTACTTGGATAGCCCACATAATTTTACACATTATTTGTGTCACCCCAGTGACCAACTGACAACATGTGACTAACTCACTTCCATGTTCCCTAAAAATATTAAAAGAGATTTTCTCCAAGAGAAAAGTAGTTTGCTTTTCCTCCTTCAAAAACTATGATAAGGAATATCATCTCACCCTGCTCTATTCTTGGGGTTCAACGATGCTTGATCGTCGCACTTTGCACCAAATATGGATTTCAACATCATCGCAGGCTTCTTGTTTATAGGGTGTGATGATGCTTAAGAAAAGGAAAAGTTAAAATTCATGAATGTTCTAGAAGGGAATGTTCTAGAAGATGAGGTGGCCTCCGATTGGTTTGGATCTTACTCATTTCTCTAATTTAGTGGGATCATCCTATTCTACTCATCCATCCCTCTTTCACCCTATATAAAGAATGGATCTCTCATGGAAAAGGATAAGTTTGAAAAGGCTAAGGTTTGCATATGCATGAAGAGTTCTGCTATAGATTATACTTGAGATAGCTTTGCTTTATCTCTCTAAGTTAGATTGTGGATCTTCTTCATCAAGGCATTGGAGCAAAGGTGTGTGTGTTGGAGAAAATATCCATTGAAATGGATCTTTCAACATCAAGGCGTGGGTTGTATTCTCCACTTTCCATTTTAATATAATGCAAAATACATTTCTTCCCTATAAAGGTGTCTTGGATTTTATTGTATAACTCCTTGATCTTATACATAGAATTCATTGGGATATATATATCTTTGTTCTCTCTCTCTTTGTTATTTTGTGCTTCTTAAATAGGTTCACCATCTCACAAATACAAAGATGGAGCAACAAGGATGAAACTAGAAAGACTCATGCGTAATTTAAAAGGTATGTCACTCATTCCTCTCTAAACTAGTTTATATGACAATGAAGTCTAAGGTGAAGCTTGCATTATGTCTTGTTTTGTTCTAGCTTCCTATGGAAGTTAGGGAGATTATTTTGTGTCTGCACTTACCGATCTCTCCGATAACACATACACGTGGGACCACTCTTTTTAGGAGAGTGCAACCCCTCAAAAACAAAAATAAATGCATAAATGAGTAATTGAAATGCAATAGGGGTGAAATTTTACTTACTTGGTCCAAGCAGAAGTTCGTTTCGTCCACTAAATCTCCCATAATCAACTTCTTTAGAAAAGGGATTTTTTCTCCTTTTGGTTAATTTTCAAACTGCAAAGGTGAAAATGAGATGCCAGCTTCTATTTAAAGACTCTTTTGGCCCTTTTTGCCACTTTTTTACCCCCTTTGTCTTTTTTCCTATTGGAAATCACTTGTTTCCAATTCTGAGTTTCTTACTAGACGTTATGGTACCCTTTTTTTTTTCGTTTGGTAATTTTTTTGGGTATGGGTCAGTTTTTGGTATCCTTTGGTAAAAGTCATTTTTTCCAACTTTTTTCATATAAGTTAGGATTTCATCTCCACTTGTTGCATCTCGTTGTCTTTTTCGCTTTTCCATAGGATTGACCCCATCGAAGTGCGATATGGAACCTTCATTGATGCTCTAGAAGTGTCGTAATTCGGTGGTAGAGCCTACTTGTACATGGATTCCCTAGGTAGATCCTAGTTTCATTTTGGAATCCATGCTATCAGTAATGACTATAGGCTTGAGATTCCTTGTTAGTCCATTCATGGTTATGAGATTAAGCCTCATCCATTTTATGCATCACCATGCTTTTCCTTACCCTCGGGACTCCCAAACGAGCACGCTTTGTTGTTTTTCAAGCTCGCTTTAAAATTCAAAAGCAACACCAACAAGATTGTATTTATGCTTTTCGATCTTGTCTGGATTAACTAAGAAAATTAGCCCCCTAGAGCCTTCTTTAAGCCCTTTTCAGACTCTCTAAACATGAAAAAATTGTCAAGCAATCTTGTTTCCCTTCACGCTCACCAAACTTTAATTTGAAGGCACGTATGTCCGACGATAGTTTACCCCTTTTTCGGTCGAGACGATCAATTTCATGAATAAAGGTATTCTCTAGGAACTATGGTTCACTAGAAGAGAATTCTCAGGTGTAAGTTTAACCCTTTTTCAGTCCTAAGGGACTAAATATTCAAAAAAGGAACATTCTCCTTGGTTTTGGTTTATCACCTTTTTTGAGCCTTGGAAATTACTTACAAAAATGTAACCCCCACAGAGTCCATAGTTAATCTCTTTTTAGACTCCCTAAAATTGAAAATATCGTCGAGTGACCTTGTTCCTTCACACTCATTAAATTGGTCCAGAAGAACATCTACTGGCATGAGTTTAACCCTTTTTCCAGCCTATAGATTATAGTAGAAAAGGTATGCCTCAGGAGATTCGTCTCACAGGGAGAGTTATCCTCAGTAACGTTTATACTTTTTTGGGCTAAGGAGACTAAAATTAGAAAAAGGTTGTGAGTCAATAGTTAAGCTCTTTCCAGACTCCTTAAAATTGAAAATATTGTCGAGTGATCTTGTCTTTTTCACACTCATTAAAATGGCTTTGAATAGACACATTTTCGGTGCAAGTTTACCCTTTCTTCGAACCAAATAGACTATATTCTAAAAATTTACTCCTTGGAGTCTTATTTTAATTTTTTTCAGACTCTCTAAACGTGAAAAAACTACCAATCTTACCTTCTCTAGGCTCGTAAAAATTACATAGAAGGGATTTCATTGTGTCTTGCTTAATCACATTTGCATATCTACATATTTGGCCTGATGTCGGATCCATGTTTCTCTCAATAGAACCTTTGAATAATGCTTTATATGCAAGCCTTGTAGCACTTATTGCCTCTGTGACCTGACACCTTGACCCATGGAGGAATTTTCCCCAAGTGTCCTTTTCTTGCACATGTCTCCTTGCTCTGAGCATTAGTGTGTTCCTTGCGCTTGAAACTAGTATGTTTGCTTGAGACACTCTTTCCTCCTTTGTAACGTAGTATTCCTTTATTCTTTTTCAAGCTCTCAAAAAATTGAAGAAGACAAAAAAATCAAATATTCCAAAAAGAGGAGATGGGAAATACATATTCTTTTTTTAGTAGCACAAAGAGTCACCCTTAGACAATGCACATCCTTTCGTTTGTTCGTCAAGCATTGGGATATAGTATGAATTTAGAAAGTTGTTCTCTCCACATAGATTTGTGTCATCCTCCATTTGGTTACTCTTCCAAACATATGGAGAGTTTGTGTTGCCTCTTGTATCGTGAACTTGTGTCAATGTCATGCTGCCAAAGTCTGATTATCTTTCATTTTTTTTCCAAGGGAATTTTCACCTAGCCTGAGTCATCCTTTCTGTAGTTTGTCTCTTAACTTCATGAGTTGACCATCCAGAGAGTCCAGTCAAGACCTGATTCAAAATCAATGAAGTTCTCTGCCTGATCATCGAGATCCTCATGTCTTTTCTCGACGAGTCATCAAATACCTTAGAGTAGTGAGTTATACACTCTCATTGTACTCCTATCAGAGTTTTTAATATCTTGAAGTTTTTTCTCAAGCTCTGAAGGCCTCATCTCTAGCCATCAGGTGCCACTAGATTCTTGAAGATGGATGCTCTACTTGTATATCTTCGACTGATTTTGAGATGTAGATCCACTGTGTATTGCTCACGGATACACTTTATATAGTTATATGACATGGATCTACAATCTATTTGATTAGAAACCATGATTTATTTCATCCTGAGCATGAGTATGCCCGCCTTAGAGAGACAATTGTTGTTTTGCAGTTGGAACCTCCCAAACTTTGGTCCCAGGCTTACTCGATATCATACATTGGTGAATATTTTGTAATGTATTTCAGCCATTAGTTGCTCTTATAAACTCGCACATTAGGGGGCATCTGTTATAGCTCTAAAATTCCCTATTCATGCATACATGGACTTGGCCCTCTTACTTTCATGTTTTTCCAAAGCACTGCTGAGAAGATCTTCTTAAAAAATATTTTTTTTGAAGATGTAGGCACCCTGCACCATTACATCCCACGTACATATGCTTGCTGCACCACTACAACTCACGTGCATACACATGTTGCACCATTAAAGCCTATGTATGCTTGCAAAAGTTGCAAGGAATTCGTTGAAATTCATAGGTTATTGGAGGTTTCCCAACTAATCCACCTACTATAGCCCATCACCCAACCAAATAACCATCCTTTTGGAATATAAAAGGAGGTGTTTGGGTCTCATTTCTAGTCTAAGCATAAGAATAGTGAAACTATGCTCAATTCCACTTCTCCTCCTTGCCCACGATATTGCTGCCTTTTGTGAGATATTTCCTCAGCATACCCTCATCAACCCCTTCTTATTCCATTCAGCCCATTCCATTCCATAGAGGCAATCATAAGATTGAGAGAAGAAGTTCATTCAAGGTGCACTTGGAGCATGGTAAAGAGGATCTCGAACTAGGTTCGCGTAACAGTGGACGACTTAGATTGTAAGGTATAATATTTCTATGATGAATAAAATAATCACATTTTCCTGTCCCAAATGATGGTGTTTTGAGTATTTTTAATCATATATACTTGAGATTTTATATCTAACCCTAACTTATGGATAGAATAGCATGTTTGTAGTTCTTTGTTTTCTTATATTTGGATGCAGTTTAGCCTCAGGAGGAGACGTGCAGTCAGTGGAACTTCCAAGCTTGAGGAGATCATCACCAAATGTGAGATCAAAGGTATAGTTACCCTATATCTTCTCCATTTTATTTCTTTACATTAGTTTTGGTATGTTTGGGGTAGTATATAGAATCCTGTTGTATTTAAAGGGGGGGGGTTTCCCGCTAACACTTATGGAAATCACAACACTTCCCGATGTCTTTCTTCATCTTTCCATTTTCATTATTTATTTGTGGATTAGAATGATTTTTCTGAGGTTGTCCATCTTTTCTCTACCCTTTTTTTATGGGCTGGGATTCCCTTGCCCTACTTCTGCTGTAAGGGATTCCCAGACCTAAACTTTTGCGTCTTTTGTTTAAGCTTCTACTTGATTTTGAAGACATATATATAGGTCATGCCCAAGGAAGAGATGTTTAGAAACTCCATTTCTATCTTGATGTATCTATGTAGACCACCATGGTATTTAAGCACCAAATTTCGTTGAGAATCTTTGATACCCAGCTTGGTGCACAAAGTATCGAAGATATTTGTGAACTCTGGCATTGTTTGGTCCATCTTGTATGTAGGTTGTCATGACTTCCAACATGGTAGTATTGTTCCTTAATAAAATCCCTAAAGGACTCCCAGGTGAGTGTGACTATAAATAGTGAGGTTTATTTTGTTTCTTTTTTCTCACATAAAGTCTCCCACTAATCTTCGACATGGGAGACTACTTTGAGGAGTGCAAATGTAATATTTTCTCTATTGGAAAAGTAATCTACAAAAAAATACCCTTATATCAGATATAGCGATTTGTCTACATCATCTATGTCTATTGGACCTTCAAATATAGGAGTATCAAAGTTTATATGTACCTTGAAGGGGGTGGCGCTTCCGCTTGAGGAAGATGCATCTCCTATTGGTAGCCATCGAAGGATTTGAAGAAAACTATCCATCATATCGTTCCTCTATTGTGTGAGGGATTCCTCGAGAAAGATTTCGAAAGGATCTCATGTCCCACTGACTTTAATTTCTCCCACCATAGTAGGTCACTTTGTCATGCAGATATTTTTTCCTCAATAGAAACATGCTCGAGACCCAACTATTTGTACCCTCACCTCGTCAGGGAGATGCATTAAGAACAACAAGGAGAAGATCGATATGATACCAATGATACAGATTTTATGAGCATAAAAAATGAATACAGATCTATATTATGAACAAAGAGACACAAACAACAGAGATACAGTAAAACTTAGCTTATATTCAATAAGGAAATATGTTGAAACTATAAAATGTAGACTGAAACAAGCTTGCTAGAATGGTGGCGGATTATCTCTTAGAAGAGATGTGACAGTTGTTCTCATTCGGAAGAACATGATTATAATGAGGCTCAAAAATCCTTTTTTACATCAAGCATGAATGCCAAAATCCTAGACATCTAAAAACCTAACCCTAGGAGATGAAGTGCCAAAAGTCATGTGGGACCCGTTGGGGTAAGTTGGTACATCAACTTCCTAGGTTCATAACTTTTGCATACAATCTCCATTTTAGGCGCATGATAGCCCATTGGAAAGGTTTATCTAATAACTACACATTATGCTGTCATAATCTTTCTCTGGCCAAATTGTGACTATGGAGGGCTCAAAAAATGCAGTTTAGGGCCTCAAAATGACCCCAGAAGTTCAAAACTCGAAAAGCTAGAAAAAAACTACCAAAATGAAAATTGAAACTGCCAAGATGAAATTTGTATCTGATCTAGTTGGAATAGGTGGGTATCCACTGATATCCATGTTAGCCTCTTTGAAATATACAATCATTAAGTCTAAGTATACCACCTTTAATATTGTAAATACTAGGATATAGTTGTTATCCTAAGTGTGTTTCTGGATTTCTATATTTCCTCATTTTACCTTATCTCTTGATGAGGTGTAGATGTGAGAAAAATTGAGGTGGTTTCATTATTGTATTATATATTTTTATCATTAATATGAATAGTATGTTGAGAATTAAGGCTTGAGGCCTTTTCCGCCAATCTTCTTGTCTTAATATTATTGTGCTTAATTTCTTCAATTGGTATCAGAGCCATCATGTTGGTTGAACCGTGAAGGAGTTTGATGCCTGGTGTGAAATATGGAGTTGTGTTGTGGCATAGTGTGCGTTGAGTGAGGAGTCCAGATCGTTGGAGAGAGGCATCCTGAGTTTCTGAGCTCTTGCATCTTTTCGATGTATAAATCCATCGTAGCCTGCTTGTCATTGCATCTCTTGATGATGTTATAATTGTTCATAAACATGGGCGTCCACAGATCGATCTTCTGGCTCCGTCATGTACCATTTTAACTCATTTTCAAATACTGTCGTGTTGAATCTCTTCACAAACCCTCCCTGATACGGCTCATTTATGAGGCGAAGACTCAACAGTGCAATAGATTGCAGTTGATTTGTTCGAATTTTCTTTAGCGAGGCGACCAGGTAGGCATTATAGATGCCAGGTCGATCACTACCGAAATTCGGATCAAGGCACCAGAGTCAATATTCCGATATGCATATCTCATCTAAACAAGGTAATCTGAAATTTGGCTGGCTCATGAATCTATGTTCTTCTCTATATTTATCACTATATCTCAAAACGATCTCTTCTAGCAATCTTTTTAAGTGATTTGGGATATACGGACAATGATCTAGTAAAGAGATTATATATCCAATCTATTCAAGTTTATAGATCAGATAAATGTGTATATGCTCGATATCTGTAGATATAAATAAAAATTGTGATCTAGAAAGAACTCAGGTCGACTGGGCAAGAATCATTCCGAATCAAATCGCTGGTTGGGATCGAAGCCTGCGAAGGTGTGAATTTGACCAGTCCGTGCGTGAGGAGAGGTTAGCCCATGGAGGAAAATTTCGTGTGCTCAATGAAGCGGTAAGCCTGTCGGGGAAGCCCAAATTCCTGTTGTTCAGAAGACAAAAGTAAATTGACAACGTATTTTTGAGGGGGCCATTGGAGACAGAGGATCTTGGTGTATCCATCCTTCATGACCTTCATCAGCAACGACAATTACTTCTGCATGCACATGATACGCTTCATGGGGTGGATGACAATATTGGCAAGAGCAGAAATATTCTTACTTCAATGACAAGGAGGCTGAGCCAAAACAAGTATATTATAGGTGGCCTTATAGGTGTCCTGGTTGTAGTTATCGCTATGATTGTTTACTTTAAGATTGCCCACAAGTAGGTTTGAGAATCTTATTAATTTTTGTTGTGTGGTGTGTGTATTAAAAATATATCTACCAAAGGTGAATAGTTCTTCTGAATTTAGGGTGCAGTTGTAAGTCACGATGACAATCTAAAACATCCTATTCTAAGTTTGTATTTTCCTCAAAACCCATATCAGACTTCATTTGTTGTGGAACCTTCTGCATGCTACTCAGTTATGGAAGTGTAATGAAGATTTTTGTTGTCTGCCGACATAAATGGAAACTATGTTTTACAAATATCAGTGATGATGTCACACAAGAAAGGCTAAGTTGTTGAAGAACCAGAGTTGAGAAACCCCCAGCTCCATGCATAAAGGAGACACGTCATGGAATTTGCATGAGAGAAGCGTCTCACCTATGCGTGGACAGATTGTATAGAATTGGTATCAACGATAAATCCGTGCACCAGTCGGGAATATTTGCTGTCATAGAGGCATCATCTGCGTCAGTAAATGGTGAAAATGGACTTGTTGAGAATTTGGTGCAATCTGCATACGAATTTGGTGTGAGGTCAAGCTGAGGTTAGCGTCATTGATTCAAATGGTGTGATTATATTAAGCACCATATATTGTGGAACTTGATTCAATAAGCCATTTGGTTCATTGTGAGATCTGTCTTCTCGACTGTATGATCCTTTGCACACATGAATTTGGAGTGTGAACCGAAGAAATTACACTGGGAGATCGATGCTAGAAGTTGTTCAAATCCCTGTTGTCCATATCGCCAACTCGCTGAAGTATACATACTCTGGTTCTGATTGTTTGGTTAAAGTCGAGGGCGCTCATGCAGGTTTTGATTGACGATGGGCTGAGTACATTGCTGAGTTTTGCGTAAAGTAGAGGCGCACACTTGTGAAAAATGCACATGTCAGCTGCAAAATAAAAAAACAAGGTAATTTAATTCTTTTGTTTTGGATTGATTGACAAGTGAGTTATAAGAGATTAAAGTGAAGTTTTTTCACTTCAAAGGGAGGTGTTTTCAAAGGAATGTGTTTTGTATTAAGGATTTGGGACTTTTCAAGAAATAATGGCATTTGTAAAAGATTGCTCGTAGACATTTCATGGAGAAATTTTGTAGAATGAGGCGAAAGGAAGCTTAGTTTAAAGCTTCATGTAACATCTCGAATAATAAACATTCAATTTTTTGCGGTGTTGAAGTGTCCTAGATTCACCTGAAATTGAATAAGGGGATCTTAGATACACTTTGTGTTGTGTGGGATGGATTATTCTTAATGTTTCTCTTTTGTGTCTAGTTTTGGCACTTAAAAAACAATTGTATAACGCAATCATACACACACTAAAGTACAAGGCAATTTAATGCAATTCAAGCACATGTGAGCATTGCGAGTGAAGCACATACCTTCAATAACAATCAAATCTCTAAATTAAGAACCAACGAAGATATCAAATTGGAAATCACATCAACATTGGACACATCAAGTTCATAATCAAGGACTCAAAGCATCATCAATTTGAAGATCAATTAAATCCACATTCATTGTAAACTTGCAATAGTTTTCTTTGTAAGTGTGAAAT
>ML788562.1:189833-243238 GCA_009831015.1 Picea engelmannii | reverse complement strand
ATCTAATAGAGAAGATTGATGCAACATGTGCTACAGAGGAGCTTATCCAAATGGTTGATGCAGAATGTGATACAAACGAGTTTATACAAAAGGTTGATGCATTTTGTGATACACAAGACCTTATCCAATTAGTTGATATAAAATAAACAAAAGATATGGAATCTTTCAAAGATGAATTCCAAAATGAAGCCCAGAATAATAGCAGCGACAACAACAAATGTGAAGAAATCAAGGAATACAGTCAAAATCATCTTTCCAAGAAAATTGTTAGACCTTGGGAAGAATTACACTTCAATCGGAATCATCATGGCTTAGGATATGAAAATCAAAACAGTTTTCATATTCCAAATTACTCCAAACCAATTTTGTTTGTGAGTGCTAGATTTCTTCAAGAAAAATCAATATTAAATGTTGCAAATCAGAATGATAAGTGTCAACATTGTAATTGAGTTGGTCACATGGAGGATCAGTGTTTTGATATCCATCCTTGTCAGAATTGTGGCAAGTCAAATCATGCATCAGATAAATGTTTCAAGAAGAACAAACCTGAAAGACTGAAGATTCAATATGAGTGGATTGATCCTTGGCAATGGTCAGTAACTTCCAAGCAATTATATAAGTCTTACCGAAGAATACAATCTCGAGTAAAGACGTGTTTTGAAGAAAATAGTGAAATATGTATATAACTACAAAGTGGTCCCCTTATGGCATAGCTTTCAAGCATGGCCCTCACGGGATGAGATAACATGTGGTTAATTCCATATGCCCACTTTGAGTTGTACACAAATAAAAATAAAAATAAAAATAAAAATGGAGTAAAAGTGAAGCCCTCATCCACCTTAAGGGGGGGGAATTCAAAAATCCAAGGAAGATGGTTAGTGAAACCACTTGTGGTCTCTCTTTTCAGTTGAAAAAGGGGGGAAATTAATGATATAATTTATGATGGAATTGCAGATAGTTGTCATACTGAAAGTTTCGACAACAAATATGCTAGATGGGTATCGAATTTGTCAGATAGGCAACTGTCGTCTGTATATGGAAGACTTTGGAAAAATGATGGTTCTCTATTGAATGATACATAGGGATGTTGTTTTTTGAGAGCAATGATGTGAACATTTGGTTCACCTAGATGGTCATTGGACCTAGTAGAGGACAGATGGATCCTTTTTTATTGCAGCTTGGCATTGATTGAGTTGTTAAGAATTTTCAGGGATGTGGCAGACTTGCAACTGATTCACTTCTTTTTGTTCGCTCTCATCATATTGGAGTTCATATCAGTGAAAAAATTTGTTGGCATTCTAGCTCACATGATTACACAGTGAGGTTTTCTAGATTTCTTAGCATCTAGATTAGGCGGTTTTTTAGGCAGTTCTTCATTGCGACTTAGCTCAGGAGTTTCATCATGAAGACATGGAGATATACCAGTTTATGCACCTTATTTGCTGGTATTATTTCTCAGACTTATGATTGAGGGGGGGAATGTTAGCCTCTTTGAAATATACAATCATTAAGTCTAAGTATACCACCTTTAATATTGTACATACTAGGATATAGTTGTTATCCTAAGTGTGTTTCTAGATTTCTATATTTCCTCATTTGACCTTATCTCCTGATGAGGTGTTGATGTGAGAACAATTGAGGTGGTTTCATTATTGTATTATATATTTTTATCATTAATATGAATAGTATGTTGAGAATTAAGGCTTGAGGCCTTTTCCGTCAATCTTCTTGTCTTAATATTATTGTGCTTATTTTCTTTAATCCACCTGGATAATCTCCACATCCAGGAGGAAAGAAAAAGAATTAATTAAATCTAAGAAAACTTCTGATCAACCGGAGAGTCTGAAAACAAAAAAAATGTTGCTGACAAACAATCACAACGAAAGCTAAAATATCCATGTTTAATGTGTGGAGAAGATCATTACACTAGGGATTTCCCTCACTGTGATGAGGTGAAAAATTGTTTAAAAGGGAATACCCAACCCACTGTTTTGACTAATCATTTTCCACTGCAGCAACAAACAATGGTTGTGAAAAATCCTAGACCTTCGCAAGGGGGAAATACAGGTCATCCTCCTAGTGGGGATGCATCCTCAAGTTCACCTATTTGTATGTGTGGTGAGGATATTGATTTGATAACTAGAAAAATGACATATGATACACCTCCCAGTGAAATAAGTAACGAAAGTTTAGCCAATGGAATTGCGAATGACTTGCCTTCCACTTTTTCTACCCCTCCATCTGGAACTCTCCAAATAGAGAAACCACCTTTTGAATTGATATTACATCCACCCAAGAGTACAATCCAAATATATATTTTTAATCCGAGCACCCGTGCTACCAAGAACTACAACATCATTCAACATTTGGTGTAAGAACCCTGTGCGATGTCGACACTCAAGGTTCTCCAAAACTATCCTAGTTAGCGTAGAACCCTATTGGAAGCTGTTAGTCCCTAAAGTTTCACTTGAATGTGAGAGGGAAAGCTAGGGAATCATCTAGTTATTACAAAAGTGTTTTAAGGGTTTTTTATGGTTTGGTTTTTGAATAAGGTGGTTGAAAACTGGCTCAAGGTTTAAAATAAACAAGAAATTCATAATAAAAACAAAAAATATCCCATTGACTAGTTAATGGGTAGGCACATAGAGGTATTAGAAAAATCAGAAAAAGAGAAAGTGAATTTTTCAATTTGTCAACCTCACAATAAATTCTTATCTGAAAATATCATCAAGAAACAAGAACACCAGCTTGAAATCAAAACTTGAAAATAATCACCACATCAAATTCTTTACTGTATCAATTGATAGTCAAGAAAACAAATTCAGTGCAATTTGAACAATGAACTCAAGCATGAAGATAGAAGAACAGAGTAGAAAACATAATCTAACCATCCATATGCCTTTTCTATTAAGTATCAAATAGAACATGAATGTCTTTACAAGGAATTTCAAAACAGGTCCCTTGGATCTCCAATTTTTTGACCTGAACAAAGTCTTTCCTCTACCTATTTAAACTATCCCAAAATATATCAGGTCCTAATTTCTAGCATGCTATCAATGACTAGATGTGATTAGAATCTATCTACTAGGGAGGTTAGCTTGAAAAGAGAATTTACATTCCAAAAATAGATATAACTCAACAACTTAATCTTGAATGATCCTGTCACAATACATTCGATCCTACAAAATAGGGGCTGGTTTGATCTAGTCATGCATTTCGAGGTATTTTCTTTTCACAAGAAAAAATAAGTAAATCTTTCCTTGTTCCCTAGTAAACATCAAAAATTGAGAATGTGCCAAATTCTCCATAAAGATTTTAGGGTATGATAACAACAGTAGCCTTGGCAGTCTTCTGTTTGAGCTTTGTAGCGAGTACAATGTTATGCCAATAGAGTTTGAAGTTTATTTCTCCGAGTTCTTTGAGAAATTCCCGTTTCTCTATTTTCTTCCTCTTGAAAACCCGAATCCTTTCTTGCTAACTGGCACTCCATTGTTTTACATGGGCCTTTTCTTTCTTCAACTATTTCACTGTCTTCTGGAGTTCTTTGATTCTTTCTTTATCAGTTCTAACCTTAACCTTGAATTCAGGGAACTCTTCAGTAGGTGTACGATCATTTAGATCTATGGTAACCTTTGGTTCTTTCAATTTAACTTGGTATTTATAAGCCAATCCCGACTTGTGTTCTTCATAAGAACTTGTTGAATCCATGGCTTCAGGCATATCAAATATGTGATCTGAATCTACAAGGTTTCGTTCTTTATTTTTAGGAATCTCATTGACACCTTTAAAAACTGCTTTAGATTTTGACAATTTGGTAGTAGCTCTTGTTACTGGTCTTGTAGGGAGTGGAGCAGTCTGCTTACCTCTTTCTGTTGGTTTTTTATGTAATGGAGATTTTCTTGCCTTTTTCTTGGTACTTGCTTCAGCATCCTCAGAGTGATATTCTATAACTATGATGTTTTATTATTTGAATGAGGGATCGAGCATAGCTTTGGACTTTAGCTTTTATTTGTTGGTAACTCTAGTAGAATACCTTCTAGGGTTTTGAGACACAATCACATCTTTCTTCTTCATCATTTTGACTACAACACCTTTCTTACTGGTTCCTGGTGATTTATGCTTGGCTGTAGTTTTAATATCATAATCTTCATCTGAATCCACTTCCATTTTAAAATCTGGCTCATAAAACATTTCGGTTTCTGTATCCAATTTTGGTCTTTTACCTCTGTTGTTCCTCGTCACCCTGATGGCAAGCATTTCTTCTTTAACAGGTGTTTCATCAACTGAAATATTATGTTTCTATGTAAGGGCCCTTTTTCATTTGCCTCTCTTCTATTTGTTGGACTGTGGATCAAGATTTAAAGATTGAATTAGCCAGCTCCAGGGTTTCTATATTTCCCTTAGAGGAGAAATGACTAGAGTCTTAGTTAGGACTTGATGAAAAAGGATACCCTTTGTAGAGGCGGGGTGTGACTAAACTTTTTTTGACATCTTTGCCAAGCTTTTGAGTATAAAGTAAGGAATATTTAAAGGATAATCTCCATTTAGATGCATTAACAACCTAATGTGGTAGATAAAAATCAGTGAGAATCTGCTTTCGCAGGTGATATACCTGTGGATAATGATTAGAGAAGTGTGCCATTCTAGTCTAATCCAGCTGTGAGGGACTCCCTTTCTCCAATTCGGGTTTTTCTTATTTGGTAGTAAGAATTGATTGACAAAATCTGTGACTACATGCTCCTTCTTCGACCATCATTCTCCTCCAAATACCAATCTGCAATCTTTGGTGATTGTTTGTTCTGTCACCAGCATTAGCAACTTTGCAATCTCCACTTAGAAACCATCAAAGTTCTGTGCAAACGCCATAGAGAACTTTTTGTCGTATCCTTGGAAGGTGGTGAGGAATTCAAGCCAACCGACGTCTTTGAACCTCTGAGCCATATAAGGATAAGCTTCGAGAAGTTCAACACCCTCAGGTTCCAATTGAACAACTTGCCCACTTGTCTTGGGTGCCATATCGATAACATGATGCTTCCACTTAGCACTGTCGGAAATTGAAATCACAACCTGTAACTGTTAGCATATCTCAACTTCTTTTGAAAGATACCTGCACTTATAATTTGAAAAAAATTAGAACGACAAGTGACAGGATCGTATAATGATCTTTGGGAATTGAAACGATTTGAAATGTGCCCTTATTGGTACAGAATGTTCCCATCATGAAACAGTTTGAACTACATAATGATTCAAAATATATTTTGGGACACATGTGGATTATCAATCCACGATTTATGTAATCATAACAGAATCGAGGTGGATGGCGCTTATCATGGAATGATTATATTAGTGCTATGAGAATAATTTTATTCTAGTAGTGCTATTAATGACTTGGAAAATATTTGAATTTGAAAGATTCACATAGGCATATGAAGTGACACATCTTGTAAAACCATGTCTTAAATCCCCAAACTTAAGGAAATTATTCAAAAATAAAAAACGTGAAACATAACAAACTAAAAACAAATATTAAAATCAAATGAAAGCAAACAATGAAGTGCAGGTAGGGAGGGTTTAGAATTAGTTTTTCCCACTAAATCAAAAGAAAAATTAGACACTAACACTGCCTCCTTCTGGGGATGGAGTTTTGATAATAAACTCCAAGAAATGAAAACCAATGCCTTTTCCTTTATTTTTTATTCACTAATCTCCCTGCATCTATCAATATTTATTCACAACATAACTATAGAAAACAAGTCCATTGGGTATATGGATTCTTTATTGAAAGAAAAACCTACTATACTAACTGAAAACTTGATGATTCTTTAGAGAAAATAATGTTTCAAGAACCTCCCATTCACTGGGCCTCCAAAAGTTTCTATGTCATCTAAATTATGCAATAGAAAAGTGTTATTGTCCATTACCTTGGCTATTCTGAAGGGACCATACCATAGGTTATCGAACTTACCATGTTTTGATTTTTCCTCTGTCTTGGCATCCCATCTTTAAACCAAATCTCCTTCATTAAAAACATATTTCTTAGTTCTCTTATCGAATGTGGCTTTGACTTTTCTATGGTGAGAAACAACTTTTTGATTCATCTGTTCTCTGACCTGCTGAACCTCAATCATCTGAAAAAATCTCCTTTGGAGATCGTTGGGTTCTTCTAACTCTTCCTCTAAAAAATTTAAAACTGGTAAGCCCAATTGAGTTGGAAGGATAGATTCTATCCCATATACCATTTGGAAAGGAGAGGTACCAATAGACTTATTTTTACTGATACGATCAGGCCATAGGGAAAACTTTAACTTGGAATCCCATGATTTTTTATTTTCTACCAGTAGATTTTTTATAATCCTTATCAGACTTTTATTGGAGGACTCTGCTATCCCATTCTCTTGGGGGTAGTAGGGAGTAGAGTGGACCAATTTGATATTATACTTATTGTAGAATTCAATCATGGAATTGGATTTAAAATCCTGTGCATTATCAATGACTAGTTTTTTAGGACAACCAAACTTGGAAAAGATATATCCTTCAAGAAAATCTATGATTACCTTGTCTGTTGCATTCCGGGTTAGAATTTCTTCAATCCATTTTGTAAAGTAATTTGTGGCTGTAAGAATCCACATGTGTTGCCCCGAATATGAAGGGTTGATCTCCCCAATGAAATCCAAGCCCCACTGTTGGAATGGTCCATGAGTGATGATTGGTTTTAGAGGCAGAGACATAAGTTTATGTTTTCCAGTAAATTTCTGATAGGGTTCACATGCCTTGACCTGAACAAAAATATTTGAGAATAGAACTGGCCAGTAATAGCCTGCCCTAAGAATCTTGAAGGATGTATCTTTTCAAAGGTGATGGCTTCTACACATGCCATGATGTAGATCAGAAAAAAAATGTTTATCTTCTCTTTCATTGACACACCTCAACAAAAACCCCTGAGGGTCTTTCCAGAATAAGATCTGATCTATAATGAAATACTTTATTTCTCTTAATTTTAACGACCTAAACTTTGATTTATCTAACTTTGGAGGATATTGAAAATTCAGCAGAAAAAATAAGATATCTTTGTACCATGGTGAAGAAACATACTTGATGTTTACCTGTGAATTTGTTTCTTCAATCTAGAAAGAGGAACCCTATGCCTTGTCTGAAAGACTGTACAACTCAATGGATTTGCAGTTAGACTCTGTCATTAATTTGGAAAGGCCTTGACCTTTTATCAGTTGAGTAGGCTTTATAGTGAGATCATACTCCAGGATTTTTGTTATCCATTTTCCTCTCTTTCCTTCACAATCAGGCTGGACCAAGATTTCTTTGACTACACTGCTTGGGACATAAGCTGTGATCTCAGATTGAAGAACATATACACTGAAGGATTTCAGAGCCTTTACTAGGGCATATGCCTATTTCTCCATTATATCATACTTCAATTCAAAATATCTGAGAGTTTTTCTAAAGAAGGAGATGGGCTACTCAAATCCTTGCTCGTTTCTTTGTAGAAGAACAACAACTATGGTATTTTCTGAGGCAAATGAGAAAATCATGAATTCTTTGGAATAATTTGGAGTGATGAGAACAGGGGCCTGAACAAGAGCCTGTTTGATCTTTTCAACATGTCAGTAATGTACTTGATAATCTCTGCAGAGTTAGGTATAAACCTCCTTACAAAATTCATTTTACCAATGAAGGACTGAATAGACTTCTTGTTTCTCGGGATGTCTATTTGTTGGATAGCCTTTACTCTTTCAGGGTCTATTTTAATACCTTCAGGTGAGACCATATGTCCTAAAATCTTTCCTTCCTCCATGGAAAAATGTGATTTTTTAGGATTAAGTGATATACCGTACCTCCTACATTTCTCAAAAGTCTTCTTCAAGTGTTGTAAATTTCTTCATCTGACACTGAAAATATAGTGATGTCGTCAAGATAAATAACTACAAACCTTTCCTTTTCACCAATAAAATCAATGTCCATATCCCTTTGAAATGTGGCTCCTGCATTCATCAATCCAAAGGGCATATTTTCATACATAAAAGTGCCCCAGGGAGTAGTAAAAGATGTTTTATTTTTGTCCTCCTCTACTATTGATATTTGATTTTACCTTGAGTATCCATCAAACATAGAGATCCTCTTTTCTCCTACAACTCTCTATAAAATATGATCCATTTTTGGTAACGGATAATTATCTTTCAAGGAGCACCTATTCAAATTCCTGAAGTCCACATAGAGCCTTATCTATCCACTCTTCTTTCTGACAGGTACAAGGTTGGCCACCCACTCTGAGTACCTCAATGGAACTATGATTTTGGCTTCCAATAACCTTTTCAGTTCCTTTTCTATTACAGGTAATAATAAAGGATTAAATTGCCTGGACTTTTGTTTAAAAGGTTTTGATCCAGGTTTTAGGGGAATTTTGTGTTGTATGATCTCTGTATCAAACATCTTCAAATATTCATAAGACCAAGAAAATATATCTGAACATTTCTTCATTAATTCAACATATGCTTCTCTCTGTTTTTGTGACAGTTTTCTAGATATTTTGACCAACCTGGGATTTAAATCAGAGCTGATATCATAGTCCACTACATCAGTTTCTCCTGTCTGAATAACGACCTTCCTAGAAACATCATTGTGATCAAACAACCTCTCTAGTGGGACCAAACCTTTAGACAGATGGTTGGTTTCCAGTTCAATAATTTTGTGCCCAACAATATTTTCTTGAAGAATATCTACAGCATGTACCTCTGCCTCACCATCTTCATCATCTTGATCTATTGAAATGTTAGAAAACTCTTCAATAGTTTTCAAGAATCTTTGAATTTTATCATCATCTTTAAAGACCTTCCAATGTTTTATATTGTCTGGTATTGATGGTCTGTGTCTAACCTCAAATTCAAATTTCAGATTAGGAAACATTGGAGTTTTAAAGTTGCTAGCTGCAAGTGCCAAAGAGTCAACCTGTTGATTTAAACTTTTGTGCACAAAAGTAATATTGAATGCTAAAAAGAAATTATACAAATAATTCCACACCTCATTTCTATATTGTTTCAACCTTTTCTATTTAGTTTTATATATGTTCTTGATTTGGTGAATAATAAGTTACGAATCACCAAAAACAGAAAGCTTATATATACTCATATCTTTAGCAGATTTCAACCCTAACAACAAGGCTTCATACTCACTAATGTTATTGGTGGTGTCAAATTCAAGTTTATATGACATAGGAATAACCTTCTTGGTAGGGGAAATGAAGACAATCCCAACACTAGAACCTTCTCTAGAACATGCCCCATCAAAATACACTTTCCAAACAAAATTATCTTCTCTGTCCCAAACAACAGTTGGTGTCTTTCTAATTGATACTTCTGCCTTCTGATCACTCATATGAAAAATAGAGGAACCAATATCATCTTCTACAACATATATAGGATGATTAGTGGGGTTCTCATGATCACTTACCAAATAAGACATTCTCATTTCCATGTATAATCTCCATTGTTCTCCACCAAAAACAGGTATGGTTGCATAACTAGGATCCATTTGGAGAGTGCCTCCTACCTTTTTGGCCTAGGATCTTGAAAGAAGCATTCCAAATTTTGGTGGTATGTCAGCCACAATAACATCTAATACCATGCTTTTCATAGGTAATTGGGAAAGAGTAACAACCACATCCTTCATAACTCCCAGGCATTTGACTTTCTTGGAATCAAAAGAATATAGATCATGGTAAGTTTTAGTAATGTCTAATCCTAATTCTTCCATCACCACCTTAGGCATGACATTATGCAAGGCACCAGAATCCACTAGGAAGTTATGCAATATCTTGTCATGAACATTTAGTGATATATATAATGGGGGAGAAGTATCCGTTCTATCTTCAATATGAGGTCCAATTGTTATAGCAGGGTTCTCATCTTCCAGATTGATAGTATCTGTAGAGATAACCCGAACAGGGGATTGTAGAGCTTTGAGAATAGTTTTCCTAAAAGGCTATGTTTTCATGAGTTCTAGCAGTGGCACAAAAATATTTATTTTTTTAATTTCATGTTCTATACTGAAAGAAGAAACATTATTTTCTGGTTCCTTTATCTCTGTAGTACTAACCTTGGTAGGCTACTTCACTGGTTGATCATTCTGAATCCCAGGACTGTCTTTACTGATTCCTTCTTTAACTGGGTTTCTGTCCTTCTTTGTGGAAACAAGTGTATCCACTTTAGGTGCATTTGAACTAGATACGAGATTATATTTCTTCCTTTTTGGTTCTTTTTGAACAATCTCATCGACAACCCCTTCTTCAAACTGGTTTAAAATCAAAGTATCTTCATAATCTTGTTGTGTTACATGCATAGGAAATGTTTCAGAATCATTTAGATGTACTTCAGGATAATATTCTATATCATCTTCATCCTCTTCTTCATCTACTGCGTTATTCTAGAAAGGAGGCAAAACGTTTTGGTCTTCTTGATTTTTCTTTTCTCTTGGTAAGATCTGAGGTGCATTGTTTGGCCTCTTGAAGTTATTTTGATTTCTGTATCCACCTTCTTGTGCAGGTATACTGGGTTGTTTTTGTTCCATCTTCAATATTTCCATCTCAGATGTTAGAGCTTTCAACATCTTAACCATTTCATCTATCTTAGAATCAGATGTTGTATTAGAAGAGGAAGGCATCTCTTCTTTTTTCTTTTTTTTGTCTCTGTCCACCTCTAGACTTCAATTTGTCTACTGCTAATATGTTTGATTCTACCTCAATAGAAGCTTCTTGAATCTAGTTGAGGGTAGCAGACCTTCTTACTCTTAGAAACAAGGAGAATTCAACATCGAAAGCATTGGCAAATGTGATTTTAGTTGATGTCTCTGAAGCTTTAACCTCATCTTGAATTTTACCATACATTTTGTTGAATCTTTTGGTAAAATCATGTATTGATTCACCTTGTTTCCTTTTTAAAGCACCAAATTCAGTGATGTAGTATAAAAAGTCTCTCTTGTCTCCCTAGTGTATAAGGAAGGTGTCATCCAAAGCTTCAATACCAACAATTGAATTAGGTGGAAAACTCCTGAACCACTTTCTTGTTTCACCATCTAAACTCTGCACAAACAATCTCATCCATACATCTACATGCTCTACATTGAAATTATCTGCAAAAATGTAAAGGGAACTCAAATGATATTCAACATTAACTCCTCCTTCTCCATTAAATCTGGGCAAATATTTCATATAATCATTTGGTGGAAAGGCATACATGACTTGTGGGAGAATTAAAGGGGCATACCTTGCTGCAACAATTGCATCCATTGTGTTTACAACCATATTTTCTATCTTTGGTGTTGGAGTTTTGGGAATAAGAAAGATTGGTGAATTTGAAGGTAAAAATGTCCCTTGTGTATGAAAACTTAACTGTATTGACAATGAATCTTGATCTTTAGCAAATAGAGGTTTCTCTTCTGAACTATAACCAAATGATGGTCCAAGAAAGAGTTGGATTCTCAAAAGAAGAATAATGTGATTTAATTTCTTCAGAGGAGAGAGATCCAAGAGATGAAGAGGGTGTCTCTGGTTCACTCTTAATATATTTACTATGATCTTTCAAAGTTTTAGCCACAGGCAAGGTGTTTGAATATTCTTGTTCAATGAGTTCAACAAGTAGCTTCCACTAATCTAGATTTAATTCTGAGATGGTTGAATGGAATGAAACTATAGCAGGCTCAATGAAAGGATTTAATTCACTTTATGGAATCACCTCCTCATATGATTGGGTTTTAGTGATTTCAGAGGATTGTCCTTGAAAACTTTCTGAAGACAATTTTCCCTTTGAGAGAGAAGGTTGTCTAGAAATAGTTTTAGATTTTCTTAGTAGCTTTTTAGGATTTGGTACTGTTGCAATAGGCTCAGGATCTGGATTTTTTCTGGTTACTAGTCTCTTAGTAGATGATGAAGAAGTTGGAGGAGTTTTAGGTCCTTTCCCTTCTCTTTTAGGAGCCATAATTACCACAGAGGAGTCGTCGGGTGAATAATCACAATCTTATGTAGTTTTCAAAATCTTGTTCACCATAAAGATTTGAATCTAATCTTTGTCGTTTCCCGAGGGAAAATATATTCGTTCCTTTGTCCCGGACAACGGTGCCAAAATATGTTAGTCCCTAAATTTGCACTTGACTGTGAGAGGGAAAGCTAGGGCATCATTGAGTTATTGCAAAAGTGTTTTAAGGGTTTTTTATGGTTTGGTTTTTGAATAAGGTGGTTGAAAACTGGCTCAAGGTTTAAAATAAACAAGAAATTCAGAATAAGAACATAAAATATCCCATTGACTGGTTAATGGGTAGGCACATAGATGTATTAGACAAATCAGAAAAAGAGAAAGTGAAGTTTTCAATTTGTCAACCTCACAATAAATTGTTATCTCAAAATATCATCAAGAAACAAGAACATCAGCTTGAAATCAAAACTTGAAAATAATCACCACAACAAATTCTTTACTGTATCAATTGATAGTCAAGAAAACAAATGCATTGCAATTTGAATAATGAAATAAAGCATGAATATAGAAGAACAAAGTAGAAAAGAGAATCTAACCATCCATATGCCTTTGCTATTAATTATCAAATAGAACAAGAATGTCTTTACAAGGAATTTCAAAATAGGTCCCCTAGATCTCCAGTTTTTCGACCTGAACAGAGTCTTTCCTTTGCCTATTTAAACTATCCAAAATATATTAGATCCTAATTTCTAGCATGCTATCAATGACTAGATCTGATGAGCATCTATCTACTAGGGAGTTTAGCTCGAAAAGAGCATTTACATTCCAGAAATAGATATATCTCAAAAGCTTAATCTTGAATGATCCTGTCATAATACATTCGATCCTACAAAATAGGGGTTGGTTTGATCTAGTCACGCATTTGAAGGTATTTGCTTTTCACAAGCTAAAATAAGTAAATCTTTCCTTGTTACCTGATAAACATAAAAAATTGAGAATGTGCCAAATTCTCCATAAAGATTTTAGGGTATGATAACAGCAGTAGCCTTGGAAGTCTTCTGTTTGCGCTTTGTGGTGAGTACGATGTTATGCGAATAGAGTTTGAAGTTTATTTCTCTAAGCTCTTTGAGAAATTCCCTTTGCTCTCTTTTATTCCTCTTGAAACCCTGAATCCTTTCTTACTGACTGGACTCCATTGTTCTACATGGGCCTTTTCTTTCTTCAATTGTTTTGATGTCTTCTGGAGTTCTCTGATTCTTTCTTTATCAGTTATGGCCTTAACCTTGAATTCAGGGAACTCTTCAGCAGGTGCAGGCTCATTTAGATCTATGGCAATCTTTGGTTCTTTCAATTTAACTTGGTATCTAGAAGCCAATCTTGAGATGTGTTCTTCATCAGAACTTGTTGAATCCATTGCTTCAGGCATATCTGATATGTGATCTAAATCTACAAGGTTTCTTTCTTTATTTTCAAGAATCTCACCGATACCTTTAGCAACTGCTTTAACTTTTGACAATCTGGTAGTAGCTCTTATTACATGTCTTGTAGGGAGTGGAGCAGTCTACTTACCTCTTTCTGTTGGTTTTTTATGTAATGGAGATTTTCTTACCTTTTTCTTGGTACTTGCTTCAGTGTCCTCAGAGTGATCTTTTATAACTATAACGTTTTCTTCTTTGATTGAGGGATCGAACATAGCTTTGGACTTTAGCCTGTATTTGTTGTTAAATCTAGTAGAATTCCTTCTAGGGTTTTCAGACACAGGCACAACTTTCTTCTTCAGCCTTTTGATTGCAATGCCTTTCTTACTGGTTGCTGGTGATTTATGCTTGTTTGTAGTTTTAATATCACAATCTTCATCTGAATCCACTTACATTTTAACATATGCCTCAGAAAACATTTCGATTTATGTATCCATTTTTTGTCTTTTACCTCTATTGTTCCTTGTCACCCTGATGGCAGACATTTATTATTTAACAGGGGTTTCATCAACTAAAATATTATGTTTCTCTGTAACAACCCTTTTTCCTTTGCCTCTCTTTTGTTTGCTAGACTGTGGATCAGGATTTAAAGATTGAATTAGCCAGCTCCAGGGTTTCTGTATTTCCCTCAGAGCAGAAACGACCAGAGTCTTAATTAAGACTTGATAAAACAGGATACCCTTTGCAGAGGCAGGGTGTGATTGCACTCTTTTTGACATCATTTCCAAGATTTTGAGTAGAAATTAATGTAGATTTAAAGGATAATATCCATTTAGATGCATTAACAATCTAAGGTGGTAGATATAAATCACTGAGAATCTGCCTTCGTAGGTGATATACCTGTGGATAATGATTAGAGAAGTGTGCCATTCTGGTCTAATCCACCTGTGAGGGACTCCCTTTCTCCAATTCGGGTTTTTCTTATCTGGTAGTAAGAATTGATTGACAAACTTTGTGACTACATTCTCCTTCTTCCACCATTGTTCTCCTCCAACTACCAATCTGCAAGATTTGGCGATTGTTTGTTCTTTCAACAACATTAGCATCTTTCTAATCTCCATGTCGAAAACATCGAAGTTCTGTGCAAATGCCATAGAGACCTGTTAGTCGTAACCTTTTAAGGTGGTGAGGAATTCGAACCAACCAACATCTTTGAACCTCTGAGCCATCTGAGGATAAGCTTCGAGAAGTTCAACACCCTCGAGTTCCAATCGAAAAACATGCCCACTTCTCTTGGGTGTCATATCAATAACATGATGTTGCCACTTAGCACTGTCGGAAATTGAAATCACAACTTGTAATTGTTAGCATATCTAAACTTGTTCTGAAAGATACCTGCACTTATAATTTGAACAAAATCAGAACTACATGTGACAGGATCGTATAACGATATTTGGGAATTGAAATGATTTGAAATGAGTCCTTGTTGGTACAGAATGTTCCCATCATGAAACAGTTTGAGCTGCATAATGATTCAAGAGATATTGTGGGACACATGTGGATTATCAGTCCACGATTTATGTAATCATAACAGAATCAGGGTGGATGGCACTTATCATGGCATGATTATATTATCACTATGGGAATAATGTTATTCTAGTAATTCTATTAATGACTTGGCATAGATTTGAATTTGAAAGATTCACATAGGCATATGAAGTGACACATCTTGTAAAATCATGTCTTGAATCCTCAAACTTAAGGAAATTATTCAAAAAGCTAAAATGTGAAACATAACAAACTGAAAACAAAGATTAAAATCAAATGAAAGAAAACAATGAAGTGCAGGTAGGGAGGGTTTAGGATTAGTTTTTCCCACTAAATCAAAAGAAAAATTAGAGACTAATAGAAGCCATTGGAGCTATAGACCCTGAGTCATCCAATAATATTACGTTTAACATGGAAGATTATAGATTGAGGCTATCTCCTCAACTTGCATTTCAAATTCAGGTTCTTGTTCGGAATTGAAGAATCCATCATACTATATTGGATGAAGGAGGTTTGACATGTGTCATGTCTTTATCTTGTTGGAAATCCATTGGTTCTCCTAGTCTAAATCAATCTCCTACCACCTTGAAAGAATTCGATGGATGTGGCTTCAAGCCTTCTGAACAGTTGCAATCTTTAACCATTGAACTGGGGATAAAAACCATTTTCGTCAATGTAGAAGTGGTCGACACTCCTCTAGACTATAATTTATTTATTCGTCTAAGTTGGTTTTATGCGATGACTATCGTTGCATCTTCGGGTTTTTTTCTTGTGTGATTTCCCCATAGGGGAATATTGTTACTATTGACCAACTGGATTACTGTACGCCAAATATCTACAGCCACACTACCAACAATCTCCCATTTTTGGGATATTCTAAGCTTACCTATGAGAGTGTTAGACTGGGACTCCTTAAAGATTCCTCACTCATGGGAGCGTTTCCCATAGCTACTCATGAAACCTCACAACAAAATGCAATGATTAATATTATTTAAACCATGGTACACCAATCCCTTGAATCATCAGATCCTTGGGTCGTGCCTAGTCCTCTAGAACTTGATATGTTTGAATATGTTAGGCCACTTAATCGAGCTGAGACTTTATATTCCATTATTCAATCTGCCTCTCCTTTTCCTAAAGACCAACATCTAGTGGCATATGATTCATATCCATTGTCATCCTGTTTAGACTATATCCTACATATTTTTCCATTAGATGAATCAATAATGGAAATGACTAGCATCAATGATTCACATTGGGATTATCACCACCATCAATAGTCTTTTCTCCCAAATGTGGATGTGCTAGAGGAAGAGATTATATCCATATTTTTATCTGATATTGTTAGTGACTGTTAATCTATGATACTTACTCAAGATACTATTTCCGAAGGAAATTTAGGGAATATTACATGGACCATTTTGATTGACATATCGGAAAAAGATGGTGTCGTGGAAAACATACAATTAGGCACAAATTGTTTGACTGAATAAATTCACACTTAAACAACCTTATTTAAATAATTTCTTGACATTTTTACTTGGAGCTACAAAGAAATGCCAGGGATCGATCCTTTGTGAATGAAATGCAATTGTACCCTAGAGCTAAACCTATACGACATAAACTTCACCCAGTACACCCTAAAAAAACCATGGCTATAAAGGAAGAAGTGGAAAAATTGTTGAAAGATCGTTTCATTTATCCTATACCTCTGACTGAATGGGTTTCTAACATCATTCCGGTCATGAAAAAAAAAGGGACCATGAGAGTTTGTGTCGACTATATGGACCTAAATAAGGCTCGTCCTAAGGACAATTATCCCACTCCCTTCATTGACCAAATAATTGATAATTGCTTCAGAAGTGTAATCTTCTCATTCGTGGATGGCTTCTCAGGATACCACCAAATCGATATTATCTCCTCTGATCAACATAAAATAAATTTCATCTGCTCGTGGGGAAACTTCTCATACCATAAGTTATCCTTCATACTTAAAAATGTTGGAGCTACCTTCCAGTGAGATATATCATACACTTTCCACGATATAAAGCATATTTTTGAACCCTACCTTGATGACTTTCCTTCTCATTCAACTCATTTAGAGAATCACATTGATAATCTAAGAGAAATTTTTCCTAGGTGTCCATTTTACAAGATACGATTGAATCCTCACAAATGCATTTTCATTGTTGAAACATGTAGACTCATAGGCTTCATGGTTTCCATAGATGGGATTAGGGTGGATCCCTTAAAAGTGAAAGTAATTTTAGCTTTACCTCCTCCCAATAACCTGAACCAACTCAAAGTTTGCATGGGAAAGAAACATTTCTACATCATTTTGTCTGCAATTATGCATATATCACCAAAGGATATATGTGATTACTGAAGAAGTATGTCCCTTTCATTTCAGATGACCAAGCTCACGGATTATTTGATTCTCTCAAGCATTCTTTAATGCACATGCCATTGTTGCATCCCCCCGACTACATGAGAGATTATATCCTTTACTTGGAGGCCTATACTTCCACTATTTCCATGGTTTTAGTTCAAGAGGATGATGATGACATAGAACAAGTGGTATATTACTTGAGTAAAATCCTCATGGGCCCAGAATTCTAATATTCACATTGTTAGAACTTGGCTTTGGCAACGGTCATCATTGTTCAAAGATTCCTCCATTACATCCTACTCCAAAAAACCATAGTTATTTTTTACTCGAACCCCATGTATCACATTCTGAATCGTCAAGTACTGGGAGGAATATACTCTAGGTGGATCATTATTCTCTAGGAATTCGACCCGGAGTTAACTAAATTGAAGTCAAATAAATCATTGGTTTTTGTTGAGTTGATCTCTAACTTTCCCCTTGTAGATGCAAAAATTGAGCCCTTTGATTCACTTCCAGATGAGTCACCATTCCTCATCAGTATGTATGATCCCTGGTATGGATACATTCTCCTATATCTCCAAACCCAACACTTTCATCCTAACGTCTCTCGGAATGAGCGTCGTTGCATCCAACATAATTATAAATATTATCTTATCATCGGTGACAATATTTATCGTCATGGTATCAATACCATTTTTCGACGATGTTTAATTCATGAAGAGGTTGAATGCATATTGAATGAATGTCACTCGATATTTAAATACTGTGTTGAAGTTGTTAAAAACTTCCCACCCTGTCAAATATTCCAGAAGAAAGAACGTACCCACCCTACTCTGCTTCATCCAGTAGTTGTTCTCAACCCATTTACCAAATGGGGCATTGATTTCATGCAATGTAATCCTACATCACCAAGAGGGCATGGTTATATTATCATTGCATTTGATTAATTTACTAAATGGGATGAAGTTATGCCTACATTCCAGAATGATGGAAAAATTGTTGTTCTATTCATTTTCAACCACGTCATCTCTAGATTCAGAATCCTGCAAGGTATCGTGACTGATCACGAATCTCATTTTCAAAACCATATGATGGATGAGTTGAGTGCCAAATTATATTTTTGTCATAAAAAATCATCCCCGTATTATCGAAAATTCAATGGAAAAGTAGAATCTATTAATAAAGTCTTGAAAACCATGCTTCAACGCATGGTAGGGGTGAACATAATGAATTGACATTTAAAAATTTTCTCAACACTCTGGGATTACCAGAATTTTGTTAAGATGACCACTGGATTCACACCTTTCCAGTTGGTATATGGTTTAGAAATGATGTTACCAATTGAATGCAAAATTCCATCTCTAAAGCTAGTTGTAGAACTCCTACCGAACACCTCTGTTGAGGAAGAACATTTTCTATACTTAACGAAACTTGATGAGACCCGTCATGATGATTATCTCATTAATGAGTGATACTAGAAACATATCAATATTCAATACGACATATATGTCTGAGTTCACACCTTTGAATAATGAGACTTAGTCCTGGTCTACAACCAAGACCATAATAAGATGGGGGAAAGAAAATTATAACCTATGTGGCATGGACCTTACATCGTAAAAGATGTGCTACAGAAATTTTCTTATGGGCTAATCGACTATGAATGAATATCCTTAAAGGATACTGGGAATGGGCTCTATTTCAAAAATTACTATGCTTAGGGGCATCATGCATGCGTGCTTTGTACATTATTGTACCATATGTTTTGGTTTGGTGTGTGTATTTGCTTTTGCATGAGAGAATTTGTTTCTCCTATAGATGCTTATCCTTCTTCGTGATTTAACGCATAAATGCAAACACTCTTTCCTTTACACTTTGGATTTGTAGATGGTACTAGCTGACAAACCCATAAGTTTTCTTCTGCAGCTTGGATTATTTATCATTCTAGCGAGTTGGTGAGTTCAACATGGATTTTTCTTGGGCCTATAGCCAATAAATTTGCATAATACCATGGAGTGATCAAAGTTTTGACCAAGGATGATTCTCTTGGTATATCTCACATAATTTTCAGTCTCAACTCTCAAATCATGGTTCTTCAATTAAATCACATTTATTCTACTAGTATTCCAACATTGTTATGTCTTTATTTAAGGGTTCGCCATCTCGAAAGGTCATTTGATTAAAATGGATATCAACGTATATCAAGACAATTTAACGTTATTACCGATTCATTATAAAATTATATGCTAGATTGGTATCTTGCACATAGATAAACATTTGAAACCATAAAGCCTAAACGACAGTAAAAAAATGAAAACATCCCACTAGAAGATAAGTAATTGAAACAAAATACACACACACACATATAAGTATAAAAAGTGTGTCATGCATATATCCAAAAAAGTACATAAGGGTAAAAAACTTAGGCTACATCACCTATACATAATCATCTCAAAACCTAGGACAACATCTATCAGGAAACTCTATCAGTGTTCCTATGGTGCATGGTGCGCATGATAGTAAGTAAATTCTCTATCTATTTGGTGTAATAGATGACTCATGCCCTTGGACACACCCACTACGTGTCTTTTTAAGTGATGAGGGATATCCTAGAGGTGCATTGGGGAAACCCCATGGTTAAACCCCTTAGGTTTCTCTCTACATCCCAAAGTTATATGGCATCATCACCTACCTCTATATCGATGTTTATCTGCACCGAGCATACATTGACATACCATCAGGACACACCTATCCTCGATATGCAAGATGAACTTATAAATTAATCCCTTCATACAACAAAAAAATCACATACAATAAAATTTAAAAAAATGGAATATCAGGAGGTTTTGTTCTTTCAAGACTCACCTGAGACATCCCACTATGCTCCTTGTGGAAGCACCAAGTCTATATTACCCCGAAAATACATATTAGCATAGGGAAAATTCTCTATTGTAGGAAGTTGTTTCTTCCACCAGTCAAATAAATCAACGTCAAAATAAAAAACCAGATGACCGACCCCTAGTTGAGTCGAGAAATTGGTCCATTTCTCCATGTGTAGTTCAAAAATTAGATGTGTAAGCATGAGAATATGCAGACGCAACAATGGAACTCTCTCCAAAAATAATGATACTAGTAGAGAGCCATATCCGAATTGTTTCTACTTCCTCGTCTTACACCTCATGATTTTATTCTTCAAGTTAGTCAACACACCGTTACACCAGTTGAAGAGATTTCGTTCCATGCACTCAACTACATAAGACATCTACAATTTGGAGAGAAGGTGGGGACATGTGCTCCCTTCCAGTTTAGTGATGGTAAATACGATAGTGTGGAGAGGACGATCTGTTATCTCTTTGATAGAAATATTGGCACTAGTCTTGTGAGAACCTACCCAGAAAAACTCATAAGCATAACTATCAATAGTCTTATCCATGCCACGGGACCCTGACAGTACAATACGTGCTCCCCATTTTGAGATCCTGTAAAAAATTATATTTCCTCCAACTTGATATTGAGTTTATGAGGGCCAATTATGAAAATTTCTTCGTTCACATACCACATTTCTATTAAATGCTCCAAAAGAATAACCTATTTTCTCATACTCTGGGTTTTCAAGAACTTCAATAACCCACATTTCCTGAGATCATTTACGGTGTGTTGATATTGCAAATCAACCAAATCATCCATTTCATGCTCTCATTCCTTCCATTCCAACATGGTGGCAATTAATCTCCTGAAAATGACAAGGAAAATCATCAGCAAAGATTTGAGACCAAAATAGTGCTTTTCTAATAAGAAAAAATCGAAGAATTTTTTTATTTATCTGCCTGACGGCCCCCCAGATCAAGTTACATGGCGTCGACGCCCCCTTTCTATGTCATGCAAGGCATTGTCGACGCTTCTCACAACAATCTAAGGGAGCGTCGCTACTCGAGGGTGCCATTAAAGCCATAGCTCAGACCAAATCTCAAGAAAATGTGCATGAAACAAAAAATGAAACCATGAAAAGATTGAGGATGGAAAGAACACTTACCTGGTCTAGACAATAGTCGAAATCATGCTCCAGATCTCTCAAATCAATAGTGGAAGAATTTCTCACAAAGGGTTGAAAGTCCCAAATTTTACAACGTGAGGTGAAAATGAATTAGAATTTGGCCCATTTAGCCCTATTTTAACATTTTAACTAGTTCATTTTTATCCACTTTCATATTAAAATACTCCAAAATAGATATTTCTATGATTTTTGTTGATTTCTATCAATATCTCTAACACTTTTTTTTCCTAGACTTGATATATTTGGCAGGTTTCTAGGAAGCAGAACACTTTTATGTCCTCATCTTCAAAGAGCATACTTAGATTTTGTTCGAGCTCTTAAAACAATGAAGCTTTGTGTGTCGAGCGGACTAACTATGAAAAATGAATACTCTAACCACTTTGGTTAGAAGATTTATCTCTAGTATCATTTTATACTTTTTCGGTCATGAGAGACTAAAACTTATGAAAAAGTCAACTTTGGAGTTTCCTTGAAGTATTTTCAAAACTCCCTAAACATTAAAAACCATCGAGTTTACCTCCGGCTCATAAATTATTCATTGAAGGACACATCTGGGACCAAACCCTTACTTCTTCAGGTTCGTTAAGCATATGAAGAAGAACTTACTGAAGGTGAGTTATATTGAGAATTTGTTATCCTCCTCAATATCGTTAAAAAATAAATAGGTACTCATCTATCTAGATGGGGGAATTTTTTTGGGGGAAGTGGGATAAGATTTTGAAACATTATGGCATTTGTTCTTAGTCACCCTTGAACATGGATCTTGTCTGGATTTTTTTTACAGTTTGGTAATCCCCTTGTCTCTTAGTCATACCAATTCTATGTGTCGTCATACTCTTTCGACTTCTTTGAAGAGAACCTTTGGTTGTCATCACATTATGTTTGGATCTATTGGTCCTATGGATGCACCTAACAGTTAAGGGTAGAGCTAGGGCACCTTAGTTATTGAGATGATTGGTTTTTATAAGTTTGGTTTAATTTTTTTTTATGGTGAGATGATGGATGAGATTTAAAGGAATGATTCTAGTTGGAATGTTCAACAATAGTCACTACAATATTTCCCTTATCTTGTGGCATGTATTCTAGTGTAGCATATAAAAGGTATAAAATTAGAACAAAAAAACACTGATAAGCATACAATTTGTCACTTGCAACTAGAAATTTTAGATATAACACATTTCATTAACCTAAAAAAATACTTGGAATACATTTCTCAATAGGCTGTAAGAACATTAATTGAAAGAGAGAATATATTGTTTGCAAGACATTCAACATGCATCCAAATAAGAAAAAAATACAAGCAAGATTGAGAAAGACAGTTTGTTCACTAGAAATTATATTCATTGAGTAGAAAACTTTGTAGATATTACACTTCATAAGCCCAGTCTATATCCTGATAGCTTGATACACCCAAAAAGTTTAACCCCTTTACATTCCCATATTCTTCTATTTATCCACCAAATGGATTTGAATGCCTATCTCAGATCCTAAATTCTAGGGTTAATCTGTTCATTACATTAAGATATGTAGATATTAAACTTCACCATTAGTTATGATTACCTTTCAAGGACACCTATTTACATTGAGTGAAGTAGAGTTCAGATGTTAATTTGTAGGGATAATTCCCCTTTTATGGGCCCATAAAATCGACCTAGAAAAACATTGTTTTTATCAAAAAACCATTTTATTGCAACTAGTTGTAATATCTTAAACTAAAGAAAAATGATTCTCTAACTGAAACTAGAGTTACTACTGACAACTAAAGTGTAGGATTTGCACCACAAAGGTCTTCAAAGGTTGGAACTTGTTGCTCACCTTGCATGGATCCATACGTTTTCCACTAACTGGAGAAAGGCCTTCAAAATTGGAGAAAAACCTGTACAAGATTCATATTTTCTTACTTGTTGTCAGCACAGGCTTAGATGATTTCCTTTAGGAACATGCAGGTCTTTTGATGTTTCTTCTCCAACTTTCGGTACTTTTTTCTGTAATTTTGAATGTTGCATCTCAAGCATTTGAGTTTTTTTTTGCAGCTCTTGAATATGTTGCCTCATATTGCCATTCTATTGTTTGAGTGTTTCCATATGTTGCTTATTGTCCTCAATTTCCTTGTTACCTTCAACTTTAGGGTTGATCTCAATTCCCACTTTGTTCTGAGTTTTAATCTCATACTCTTCCTCAACAACAGGCCCATTGATATCAATGGAGATCTTAGTTTTCCTAGGTCTTGGATTCTTCTCAAGTTTGTCTCTAATATTGTCTTTCACAGGTTCATGTACCCTAAACATTTTTCTCCTTGCCTCTAGTTTAGTCTCTTCTAAAAATTTATTTGGAACATGCTCTTTTTCTGGACCAGTCTCTTCTAAATATTTCTCTGTTTATGGACTTGTGGCATACTCTGTTTCCAAATCAACAAGTTTAATACCTGAGCTCTATCCCTTGTTGTGTTTCTTTCTGGTCTTGCCTATTAGAATTTCCTTCAAAGTTTGGATGGTAATTTCTTCCATGCTGGTAAACCAAGAGGGATCTTCATCAATGTCTTAATCTTCTATTACAATCAGCTTCTACTCCTTGAGGGATGGATTGTACCAATACTTGGAATTTAGCCTCACTTGGTTGGTCAACCTGGTCTTACGATTTGGTTTACTTGGCATCTCTAGGACCTATTTCCCATTTTTCTTTTAGCCTTGTTTTCAAGATTAACCTTATTATTCTTCTTTTGTCTTCCTTCTTTCAGTTTAGGAGATTTATCTACCTGCATACCAGTGGGAACTGGTTCGACCTCAATATGCTCAGGAGATGGTTGGACTACTGGACAAACTTGATTTTTACACTTTCTGACATATAATTTATCATGTTCTTTGGCCCTCTGTTTCACTGTGGATGACCTCAGTTGTCTCTGAAGTATTTCATCCTTTTTTGGAGTGATGAATATTTCTTTGACATATATGGTCCTTCTTTTTGTAGGTAGGGTTTGTTCTTTGGAATGATGGATGGTTTTTGATGAACTTCCAAGCTCTGTGGAAACCCTAGCTTCTCGAGGAACTTCAATTTATTGGTCTGATGGTAGTTGTGTGTTTGGATCTTCATCCTGTAACCCTAAAGATACTAAAAGTTCTTCCCAATATATTTTCACTTAAATGAGAGAATACTTTTTATAAATCCCTAATGGTAGGGGATCCTATGAGCACTTTGTGGATATTTCTGGACTCGTTTGTCCATCTTGGTTAGGATTTTCAAAAGGTAGAATGGGAGGTGCATCTCATTATCACCATTCAACTGCATGAGGAATATGAGATGATAGAAATGGATAATCAAAAACCTACCTTCTGCAATGATGTACCTCTATATTGCTGACAATATTCCCCTCCATTCCTCTCTCATCCAATGGATCAGGATGATCTGGCTCGAGTCTGGGCTCTGATGCTTTGCTACCAGGAACTGGTTGCACACCTCAACTAGTAATTTCCATTTCTTGAACCACCTCTCGCCACTGATAGGGAGATCACATGTGACTTAAACATATTTTAAAGTGATCCCTCAGTGAAATGACATTCAGAGGAGGATTTTTTAGATTATTTAAGTTCAATAAACTTTAAAATATGTTAACTTTAATCAAACATTAAAATATGTTAACTCTTTTGTGATCCCTCAATGATATAAAACATGGTGATAGGACCTGTCCAAACTCAAATCAAGACCTGACTCGACCTTATAAAAATAAAAACAACTAATACAAAGCAAAGAAGAGATGAAATAAAAAAAATGACCTAACACACAGTGAAGAAGAAAGACAAACTAATAGCTAGGTTGAAATATGAATAGGATGGTTTGATAAGTAGAAGGAAGAGGTGTAGGCCTAAGAACTAACATTGGCTCCAACTGGGGGTAGAACTTCCATGTGCGATGCTAAGAACATTAGACCTATGTGCCTTATTTATTTATTCCTACCACCCTGCCACCAACCACTTTATTTCCCTTACTAGCCCTGACATCTATCTTATTTCAACTAGAAACCAAATATGCAACTATACCCCAGTGCCTTTATTGGGCCATGGAGTCTTTTATTCACACTAAACTACCAAATCATACTGAAAAATAAAGAAACTATGTACAAACTGAACCACTTATGGTTCATCAGGTAAAATAATGCTTTAGGAAGTGCCCATTGATTGGGCTTTCAAATATCTTAGTGTCATCTAGATTTTACAATACAAAGATATTGTTTTTTATAAACTTTGATACTTGAAAGGGGAAAAACCAAAGTTTAGCAAAATTACCATGTTTGGTCTTGTCCTCCCTCCTGACATCCCATCTTAGAACCAGGTCACTTGCTTGGAAAGTATCTTTTTTGGTTTTCCTGTCAAAGGTTGCATTGACCTTGCTCTGGTAAGCCTCAATTTTCTCATTTAATATTTCTCTTCTTTGTTGAACTTAAATAATCTGAAAAATCCTCCTCTGAATGTCATTGGGCTCCTCCACTTCTTCCTACAAAAATTTTAACACTAGTAGACCAAGTTGGGTTGGGAAAACAACATCCACCCCATAAACTAGCTGAAATAGAGAGGTACCCAGTGACATTTTGGTGATGATTTTTCATGGTGACAGTTTGGAATCCCATGATTTTTCATTTTCATCCAACAGTTTTTTAATAATCTCGATGAGGGTTTTATTTGATGACTTTTCCAACCCATTCCCCTGTGGGTAATACGATGTAGGATGTGTCAGGATAATGTTGTAATTTCCACAGAAGTCAATCATGGCCTTGGACTTGAATGCCTAGGCATTGTTTATTATTATTTTCCTGGGGCATCCAAACCTTGAAAAGATATTTGTTTCTATAAAGTTCATGATCACTTTGTCAATGGAATTCCTAGTAGGAATAGCCTCAATCCATTTTGTAAAGTAATAAGTGGCAGTAAGAATCCACTTTTGTTTTCCAGTGGAGGGTGGGTTTATCTCCCCAATGAAATATAGGCTCCATTGTTGAAATGGGCCACTTGCAATAATGAAATTTAGGGGTAACGAGAGAAATTTATTCTTTCCAACATTTTTTTGACACCCTTCACATGTTCTGACCACGGTAAATACATCAAAGAATAGTGTGGGCCAATAGTACCCAACCCTTAGAAATTTGAAGGCTTTAGTTTTCCAGTTCGGGTTCCCTCCTCAAACTCATTTATGCATATCGGTTATAACATGTTTTGACTCATCTTCATCCACACACTTCAACAAAATACCATTAGGGTCTTTCCAATATAAATTATTATTTAAAATGCAGTATTTTACAACCTTTAATTTAAGAGATCTGGTTTTGGATTTATCCAATTCCGATGGGCATTCATAGTGTTGTAAAAAATAAATAATGTCTTTATACTAAGGTGAAAGAGAATATTTATCCAACACCTATAGTGTCTTCTTTTCATCTTGTATCAGTGGAGCATCCGATTGGTTGGAAATATGGTGCAATTTAAGAACTTTCCAATTTGAATCAGATAACAGTTTTGCAAGGCCCTGTCTCTTGATCATTTTAGTGGGATTTATGTGCAGATCATAGTCCAGAAGTTTGACTATCCATTTGCCTCTCTTCCCATCATTGGTTGACTGGAGAAGGATCTCCTTTATATTGCTTCTAGGGACATAAACCTTGAAGGATTTCAAGACCTTCACTAAGGCATAAACTTGCTTTTCCATGATGTCATATTTCAATTCTGCATCCCTAAGTGTTTTGATGAAAAAGGAAATAGGATGTTCATACCCATCTTCATTATTTTGCAATAGTACAATAACATGTTGAACACACCACCCACACTAAGAGGGGGGGGTGAATTAGTGTGTGGACTATTCTAACTTTTTCTTCTCACAAGTTAGTAGTTAAAACATATTTGAACAAATTAAGAACAATCAAATAATAATTACAATGGACACAGAGACACCAGATGTTTGTATTAGATTTTGTATAATTGATATGAATATCATAATATAAATATATGTGAAATAGGAGTTTCCCAGCATCAATTGATTTTTTTCAGAAGCAACTGAAGTAAGGAGCACCAACTCTCAGGAAAGACCCAGCTTGCTGATAGAACCCAGTCTATCCAACTAGAGTTTATTCAACTCCAGTAGTAGTGGTCCATTATAGAATCAACTCTATCTCATGATTAGAGGTATATCATAAAACACTCATCACTGCATTTCATCTTCTTTCTGAAATTTGCGCCTTCTTCGCTTTATCTTTCCTTTGATATCTTCACCCAATCTTCGCTTTATCTTTCCTCTGATATATTCACCCAATCTTCTCTTCTACATATCTCTCTTATATTCGCATGGACTGCGGGTCCATATCCACCTCTTCACTTCACAAGACACACTTCCTATGCAAGAACTGTTTCAAGTGAACTGATCATGGTTTTATTTATAGTGGCTTATGCTAAAAAATTGTTTCAATTGTTGAGTCGACTTGTGCAACAAGTTATAACTAACTTGTTCATTTACGATAACTTTTGGGACTACCAATTCATCAATATGGGTCTTCAACATTCCACCAAGCATCCCCTTTTCCTTTTACAAATTGATCACAGTCATGGATCGATTTCCTTTGTCTATGTGATAACAAAGATCGACGCTTCCTTCAAACTAGTTCATATGATCAATAGCATAGAACCACATGATTAACAATTTAAGCGACCCATACATTCTACCCTTTAAAATATCTTGACCATATGACCAATGGAAGTGACCTCACGTTAGGCAAGACGAGCGCATGAGTGCTTATCAATTCAATGGCCACAATTCATTCTCCCGATGAGATGGACGATTGTCGAGACTTCAGGTCTTCACCCTTTGGGTCTTCGTGACTTCAAACCTTTCAAATATCTCGAATACGATATCGTCGAACAGATCGAATGGTTCACATTATATATCAGAACCATATCAATGGTTATCTTCGATCCTTACATCTATCCTTTCATTCCTTAATTCGACGGTCATGACTTAATCAAGTGTTGTGATGGATAGACACCATTTACTCCAGGTCTTTGGACTATTATGCTTACACTATCTGGACTTCAAATATTTCGAGTCTCAATCCCTTCTTTCCTTTGTACATCAATCTTACGAAGCTGACAAACCACTAACGTGTGTCCCTATCTTGATCAACGGTCGAGATCCTTTCGTGTCTCTGAGCTTAGGAATTCTCAAGCCTCAACTTTTGTTGTAGTATGATCAATGGTTGAGAATACTCCTGAAGCGATCTTTTAGATCAAACAACTTATGTTCTCTTCGGGACTTCGGTGTTCGAGACTTCGAAGGTTTAGAATAAACGTTGCTTCATTTTCCTCCCGAGTGATCACCTGTTGTGTAATTCATCAACGATGGAGACTGCTTGTTGTAGATTAACGTTTCCACTTACACTATCCTTCCACTATAGTAGATAGACGATCGGGAATGCTCCCGAAGTGATCTTTCAGATCGAACATCTTGTGTCCACTTCGAGACTCCGACATTTGGGACTTCGGGACTTTGGGCAAGTGCTGGTGGTATATCTCTAGAAGAAAAACTCTTGGAGTGACATAAGTTTCTTACGTCACTTGTTGACATGTCACGAGATGAGTAGCTTCCACGTGTCACTATGATTCGTGATTTTCAAGTACCAAAAATTTTGATTCAGCTTGACAATTGTCGTTATCTGACTATGCCACGTGTCCTTGCTGATGTAGACTGCTGACATGGTCTGTCATAGATTCTTGCTTGACATCGACGTAGATCTCCTAATGTGACACATGTTCATCTCCTTGATCTAATGGTTAGGATAATATCCGAAGGGTATCTCAAATGGACAATTGAGAGTGACTTCGTACCTTCGTTCTTCGAGACTTCAGGAATTTTGACATTCGTTCGTGGTAAAACTCTCGAAGCAATTCTCTCGGAGTGACGTAACTTGCTTACGTCACTTGTTGACATGGCATGATTCAATTTCCTCTTGATAGTTGTCATCATCTAATTATTCCATGTGTCTTTTCCAATGTGGTCTTCCACGAGTCCTTGCTAACAAGGTTTGCTAGCATGGATATCCCACATGTCCTTGTTGACGCAGTCTGCTGATCAGCAGCACTGATCCAACGGTCCTCATTATGTCCTACAAATCAAACGATCCTTATTCACTTTGGATTTTCGGGCTCTAGGTATTTCAAATATCAATCTGATGGAGCATAAGTTCCTCACATATTTAGACCCGAAGTGAAGGATGTTTGTTCAATCATGATCTTTGATCAATGGTTCGATCTATTCTGCGATGTAGCTCTTGAATATTTATCCTCTCCTTCCACTTTAACATGATCCAATGGCTAACGAGTATTTAGCTAATAAAAATATCAACCTTTTATCCCCGCTTATCCTATCCTTCCACTTTGATATGATCCGACGGTTGAAAGGAATTCAGGTTTGATACGATGGTCGACGTGTATTGGGATATTCGAACTCGCAGCCTCTTTAAATCACTTATCCTATCCTTCCACTTGATTTTATCTTATGGTCGATGTGGACTCTTCAAAGCATATTAATGGTCGATAATGATTGCGGAACCACAACTTGCAAGTGATTTAACTCGACACCCAAATTTCGTAATTTGAAGTTGTGCATTGTTGGTGAGTTAACCACAATCGTCGATCTTCGAAGACATAAGATCGGATGGTCCAGACTAATTGAGAGATTGGAACTAGCACGATATTTAATTCTCCTTTCGATCTCCACAATTCATCCCTATCGTTGATATGGAGATTGTGCATCCAACGATCACTATTTAATCTAGCTTAATCTCATCGTTTGTTGGATCAACCGCAATCATATATCTTTGGAGCTATAAGACTTGACGATCTATTCCAATTGCGGGATTGGAACTATCAAGTCTTTTAATTCTCCTTCTGATCTCCACAATTTGTCCCTGCCATTGATCTGGCTTGCAGATCCAACGGTCATGATCCTCCAACAATCCTGAAGACCACAATCACTCATATGATCGATGTATGTTATATTTAGACGATCAACATAGTCAACCTTGATCGAACAACTTTTGAGGCTTCTTCACTTTGATCAGACGATTGTTGAGGCTTCTTCACTCTGATCGGACAACTACTGAGGCTTCTTGTTCTGAGCTTATGCTTTTTTCTGTGCATTGGTCGACTTCTAAATTTTCCATCGATCCCGACGACACTTTTGTAATGTGCTCTTCCATCTGGGCTTTGATCTCTACATTTGCTAACCCTTCTGGGATTTTATCATAGGAACATTGTTGATCCTATCGTGATCAACAATAATCACGAATTTCTTCAGTGTACTACATTTTCCCTTATGATCTTTTGATCTTCATGCTACTCTCTCTTCGTTTTCGCTATCATAGGAACATTGTTGATCCTATCGTGATCAACAATAATCACATACTACATTTTCCCTTTTGAGATTTTGATCTTCATGTTGTTCGCTCCTCTTGTTCTCTCCTCCTCCTTAGCTTATGCTTCTGATCTCTGCATACTGTTTGACATCTTCTACTAGCTGATATATTGTTGACATCAATGACAATATCATTTGTGGTAATTCATCATTAACAACAGATCATCACATTGACTGTTGACATCAATGAAAATATGTCCAACAATCTCCCCCTTTGTCATTGAGGGAAACACACTAACTTCATATACAAAACTCCCCCCTATGATGATGCTTTCCTCTTATGAATTTTTCTTCTTATGAAGTTTCTCTCCCCCTTTGACATCAATGGAAAAGGGTTTTTCCTCATGTAGTAAATCTCTGTATGTTACTGACCAGAATCTGAGCTTGGGTAACTCTTCCTAGATTCATTTTATGCCTACCATAATTGAATGAATCCCCTTGTCTATATGCTCTCTCTCTGTTTCTGACTAATCTCCCCCTTTGTTTCTGAAAAGGTAGTTCTTCCTGACAAGGTTTCTTCCCCTGTTAACTAACTTATTTTCTCAATTGTTTGGGATTTTTGTGTTTGAAATGAGTATTCTTCTTGATACAATTTTTTTTAGTGATCGAGTCTTTTCAAGACTTGATCTAATTACTTTCTTATTAACCAAAACTTCCCTTGAGTTTTTACTGACTATTCTCCCCTTGTTAATTCTACAGGATGTCATGTACCTCATTTTGTACATCAGAATGTTGCTTCTGCAGATGTCACTTTCCTACTGGAACATTGCGCAATTGTAGATCATCTTATTCAAACAAATCTTGGATTTTTCCATTGATTCTCATCAGTCTCTAACCATTTGTATCCATTTTTATCCAAGATGCTTCTTTACTGTACATTGCTCTAAAGTTGTCTGAGACAACTTTATACTATGCTTGTCACATGACTGCAATTAATTTTGTAGCAATCAACTTCACTCTTGTTCACTTGTTCAGTCTTTGTTATCCACATCTGTGAGTGTCCTCGTTTCTTGAAATTTGTTCTCTGATCATCTATTACTGCAACTTCATTTTTTTTCCATGTTCCATTTACTCCTTTTGTCGTACTGTATGATGTATTTCTCATTGACTGTTTTCTTGAGTTCCAATAGTTATACGCTTTGTGGACATATCCATCACACATGTAACATCTCATAGTGTAACAATGTGCAGAAATATGTCCAACATGATTGCAGTTCCAACATCTTATACTGTTGTTGAACCTACCAACTTGTTTTCTTCCATGATGCCTACAATCTAAGGCTTTATGACCATATTCATTACAAGAAAAAAAATAACCATTAAAAAAACTTTCATACCTTCTTTGATTCATCCATGAAGGTGTCTCTCTTCTGAACTTGCTTTGAGGTATATGAATAGCTTCTGGATGTCTTCCTTGATCTGATCTTCTAAATTTTGTAGCGTTTCTTTTATTCTTTGAACATGAAGAACTTGAGTCACACCTGCTTTCACATTTTACAAATGAAGGAGTTGTTTCAGACCTATCTTCATCCTTTACAAATGAAGGACCCATGCCAGACCTATTTTCGTCCTTTACAACTGAAGGAATTGTGCCAGACCTGTTTTCACCTTTTACAAATGAAGGACCTGCATCAGATTTATTAGGAGTAATGATTTCTTCCTTGTTGTATCCAAGACTGGATTTGTAATTTGGTGATCTCTGACTATCCAAGATCTTATCTAGGGTCATGGAGCTGTTCAAGAACTTGATTTGGGTGTCTGAATTCTCAACCTTCCTTCTAATATTCACAACTTCTACTTCCATCTCATGACGGGATTCTTCCTTTTTGTCCAACTAGTTCATTACTACCTCTTCTCTCCTTTTTGCTTCTTCAAGTTGAATTTTAAGATTGACATATCTTTCCTTTAGTTTTGCAAGGTTTTTTCTTGGTTCATCATCTTCCTTCTTTTCTTCTTTTGCTTGATTGATTTCATTTTTTAGTCTCTTGATTTCCTCTTCCTTTGCTTGACTGATTTCATTTTTCAGTCTCTTAATTTCCTCTTCCTTTTCTTTTGTTAGATCGGAAAATTTTGTTTTCAATCTTTTGATATATTCTTCTTTGTTATCTAACTAAATCTTTTTCTCAGATATGATTTCTTTATTGTCTTTGATCTTTTGTTTTATTTCCATGAAATGCTTCTAATTTCTAATCTCATGATCTTCCTTCTCCTTTTCTTTTACTTGACTAATTTCTTTCTTCAACTTCTTGATCTCCTCTTCTTTCTCTTCTAACTGACTATCATGCTCATATCTTATCTTTTCAATATCCCTAAGAATTTCCTTTATTTCCAAGACATAATTTTGACTCTTTTCAAGAAATTATTTAGTGTAGTCATGAAGATAGCTATAGTGTAATTCATTATGGTCATAGAGGTATTCACATAGACTCCAATCAACCTTTTGTTTGGCCTTTGATAGTTCTTCTTCTTCTTCTTCTTCCATGGGATAAGTGCTAACAAAACATTATGTTATTGTATCTGAGTCTTGTTCTTTACATGTAGGAGAGGATTCAATATCATTCTTATTGCAATAGAAATATTGTGGAGAGTCCTTACCTTTATTGATGATTGAGTCTTCATCTTCATCCTTGATAGGAATGTCTTCTGTGTCTTCATTTTTGTTTTGATACGTCTTTTCTAACTTCATCCATAAGTCCTTGGCGGATGTGCATAGTCCTATGCTTTCCTTGAATGTATCTGATAATCCATTGAGAATAATCTTCAATGCCACTTCATTGTTCTTCCTTTCTCTTTTTTGAACTGTAATTTTGGATATATTCTTTGATGTGGTTAAATCCCAGGGCTTGCTTACTATTGAATTCCAAACTTCCCTTGTGATGATGCTTTCCTCTTATGAAGTTTTATTCTTATATAGATGGTATTGTCATTTATGTCAACAGTATATCAGTTAGCAAAATATGTCAAACATAACAATGGTCTCCTTAGAGGTAAAAGAGAAAACTAGGAGTTATTTGCAATAATCTGGACTAATTGAAACAAGGGCCTCAATTAGAGATTTTTTAATCCTTTGAAAGGATGAACTTGCTTCCTATGTCCACTTAATGTCAACATCCTTTTTCAACATGTTTTTAATGGGCCTAGTGATCTTAGCAAAATTTGGTACAAATCGCCTCAAGAAATTTATTTTTCCCATGAAAGACTGTATGGCCTTTTTATTTCTGGGGATGTCAATTTTCTGAATAACATCTACCCTTTCTGGGTCTATCTTTATCCCTCCTGCAGATATAATGTGACCAAGGAGCTTTCCTTCTAACATAAAAAAAATGGGATTTTTTGGGATTTAATGAGATTCCATACCTTCTACATTTTTGAAATAATTGCTTCAGGTGCTGTAGATGTTCATCATCATATTTTGAAAAGATAGTGATGTCATCAATGTATATCACCATGAACTTGTCCTTTTAACCCACAAATGAAATTTCCATGGCCCTTTTAAAGGTAGCCTCTGCATTCATCAAGACAAAGGGAATTTTTCCATACATGAAGGTGCCCCATGGTGTAGTGAAGACAATTATTCTCATTGTCTTCTTCGAGCACTGTTATCTGATTGTACTCGAAATAACCATCCAACATGGAAATTTTGTGAGAACCAACCACCCTTTGCAAAACATGTTCCATCTTGGGAAATGGATCATTTTATTTCAACAAAAACCTATTCAGGTTTCTAAGGTCCACACATAAGAGTATTTCACCACTCTTTTTCTTGAATAGCACCAAGTTGGCCACCCAATATGAATATCTCAAAGGCACAATAACATTGTTATCAAGCATCCTTTTCAATTCCTTTTCAATAATAGACATCAACAAAGGGTTATACTATCTAATTTTCTTCCTAAATGGATTAGAGCCCTCTTTCAAAATAATTTTATGTTGAATGATTTCAGTATCAAAGGTTTTCAAGTCTTCATAAGACCATGCACAAATATCAGTAAATTTTGTCATAAGGATGGCATACTTGTCTCTCTTCTCATATAGCAGTGCTTTGGATATATTTATGATCTTGGGATCTACAATTGTCCTAATATTACAGTCTACAACCTCTTGTTACTGAATTTTAGTTTTAGCTTTCCTAGAGACATCATTGTGTCAAAAAATCTCTCTAGTGGGACTAAGCCCTTTGGAATATGGTTTGTTTTTAGTTCCAAAATGTTGTGACCAACCACCTTATTCAGAAAAGGAGGTTCCTGCTTGTTTTATGTTTCATCATTCTCATTTTCTTGGTCAATAGAGATATTTGAAAACTCATAAATGGTCTAAATAAATATCTTGAGCTCTAGATCGTCACTGAAAAATTGTTAGTGGTTGTCATTGTCTGGTATGGTTGTTTTGTGCCTAACTTCCACCTCATATTTAAAATTTGGACTAATGGGAGGCCTAAAAGTACTAGCATCCAGAGGTAAATATTCTTCCCTTTGATTGGCATCTCTAGTGACAAAAGAAATATTGAAATATAGAAAGAAATTGTCAACTATGTCCCATACCTCATTCCTATATTGCCTTAGCCTCGACTGTTTTGTTTGATAAATGTAATTTACCTGATTAACAACCAATTTAGAATCACCGAAGGCTACCAATTTGTCAATGGCCATATCTTTTGAAGATATCAACCCTGGCACTAAGGCTTCATACTCTGTTATGTTGTTGGTTATTTCAAATTCTAATTTGTATGAGAGTGAAACCACTTCCTTTGAAGGATAAATAAGGACTATTCTAGCACGAGAGCCCTCTTTTGAAGATGAACCATCAAAATACATCTTCCATATTTCATTTTATTGTCCTATCTCTTGTCGGTTGCTACATTTGCTAACTGATAATTCTAGAGCATCATCACTGATGTGAAAAAATAGATAACCCAATTTCATATTCTATAACATAGATAGGATGGTTACTTGGATTCTGATGATCACTCACAATGTAAGATAATTTTATTTCTCTGTACAATCTTCTATGCTCTCCTCCTAAAATAGAGATGGTCACATATGTGAGATCCATCTGCAGAGATCCTCCCACTTTCTTGGCCCAAGACTTGTATGAAATCATGCCAAACTTGGGAGGTATATCAGCTACAACAATATCCATAACAATTCTTTTCATGGGAAACTGAGATAGAGAAACAACCAAATCCTTAATTACTCCCAAACATATAACCCTTTTAGAATAAAATAAGTAAAGGTCATGGTATGGAGTGGTGATTTCTAACCCTAGCTCATCCATGACAACCTTAGGCATGACATTGTGTGAGGTCCCAGATTCCATAAGGCATTTGTGCATAATCTTTTCATGGACATTCAAGGATATGTAAAAAGGTGGGGAAGCATTAGACCCATCTTCAATGTGTGGGCCAACCATGATAGCACTATTCTCATCTTGTAGGTTTATCACATCAAATGAGGTAGCAGCAGTAGGTGGCTGCAAAACCTTCATGGTAGACCTTTTAAAAGGCTCATTTTTCATTAACTCTGTCAAAGGTACAATAATCTTGATTTTACTTAACTCATGCTCTATATTAAAAGAAGTTACCTACATGTCCACTTCTTTCACCTCTAGAACAATAGGTTTAGTTTGTTGTTGTTGTTGATCTACTTTGTTTCATGTGTATTTTTTTGGACCTTGCTTGGGTGGAAGATCTGATTTCTTATTCTGAGTTGGAACATTTGTTTTGGGACCCCTTGGCCTGGGCCTTAGATCATACTTATTTTGAGTATGACTTTGAAAAACTTCTTCTCCCTTTCTGTCATCATCAAACAAAATTGACAGTTGAGAAATTTCATACTCTTGTTGAGTTAGGTGACTAGTATGGAGGTCAGATTCATTAAAAAGGACTTAGATGGAATCATCTCCAATGTCATTACTTTCCTCCATCTCTTCAACTTAATTGTTTTGAAAAGGGGGAACAATCCTTTGATATTCAACATTTATTATTTCCCTATGCATGATTTGAGGGGCATTATTAGGTATTCTAAATTGATTAAGGTTATTTTTTGCAGCTTCATGATAAGGTATGTTTGGCTACCTAGATTCCAATTTTAATTTAGATATCTATGAAGTCAGAGTCTTCAATGTTATGGTCATCTCATCAAGTTTTGGGTCAGATTGTGCTGGGTTAGAAGAAGAAGGAACATCTTCTCTTTGTTTATTTTTGTCCCTGTCAGACTTGGGCTTTAATTTTTATAATGCTATAATATTAGACTCAACCCCAAGGGATGCATATTGCATATATAAAAAAGTGGTGGACCTTCTCTCCCTTAACATGAGAGAAAATTCAGAATCAAATCCATTTGTAAATGTGATCTTGGTTGAGGTTTTAGTTGTCTTGATCTTGTTGTACATATTATTAAACCTCTTAGTGAGATCTGACACAGACTCACCATTCTTCCTTCTTAGAGCCCCAAAAATAGTGATGTAGTACATGTAATCCCTCCTATCTCCCCATTGTTTTAGAAAGGTTTCATCCAATGCATTAATACCTTTAATAGAGTCTGAGAGAATACCACGAAATCACTTCCTTACCTCTCCATCCAACATTTGCACAAACAATATCATCCAAACATCTGCATGTTCAATGTTAAAATTGTCTACAGAGCTGTAAAAAGATACCAAATGTTCCTCAATAGTAACATCCCCTTCACCATTGTACCTGGGTAGATGTTTCATCTATTCTCCTAATAGAAATGCACATAGGTTTTGAGGCAGAACTAATGGTGCATACATGGCTGTAATGATGGCCTCCATCCTGTTTACAACAATCTTTACGAAAATTGGGATTTTCATCTTAGGAGGAGATACTGGTGTTATCACTAAAATTTCATCTACAGCATTGCACGCAAATGGTTACAGAAATACAACAATGCCAAACAACCATTAGTTCACCTGCAACACCAAAAATTCACTTCCAAGAGGAAAAAAATATACAACTGGGAAAAAATTGACATGCACTAACTCACTACAGGAAGTGCGCGCACAGTGCATGGGACAAAGAAGCCTAAAGAGAACACAATGCGCCATATGCACAACTATGTACGATAAAAGTTGCTCACTCTTGAAAATGACACATTTATGGTTCTTTTCGACCCCTCAACCACTTATGGACCAGATCCCATCTTTATTTTACCCTCGTATCTAAGATGAATCTGAATGGGGGGTTGGTCAAGGACCAAAGGGTGCCCTAAAGGGCCTCTTGTTCACACTAAGAAATAATTGAATATTTCCTTGAAGACATGTTATAAATGGAAGCCATGGGTGCACTAAGAAATGAATATTTTCATAGTATTTTTATGTTGCCTCAATCTTCGCTTGAGAATCCTCTTTTTTCCTTGGAGCATTCTAGCAACATTCCAATAGGCCATTCCACTCACCTCTTGAGGGAATAGGCATTGATTTCTTCATCATTTTATTTTTATTTTTATTACCATTGTAAGAAGAGCTCTCCATTAAGAAACTCAAGAGCCCTCCCAAGGTGGAAGAGGGGACTCATAATTCCTCCTTTCTCTATGGTGTTTTGCCAACTAGTATAGTTATCCATTGGTGGCATAATCTTGGTCATTGGTTGATTGTTTTTGGTTCAAAGTTTCTTATGCATTCTAGTTTTATTTCCTTAGTCGTTTTTAGTTTATTTACTTGTATATTTCATGTTCTTGGATTGTTTAACTCATGCACTAACCTTGGTATTCTCTAGTAGGCCCAACTAGGCATGCAAGTTCCCTTGTTTTTCTCACCCATGTGACGAAACATACACAACATATTAGCGACCATATTGGGGATAAGTTATCAATTTCTTCCCTATTTTGGATCTGAGAGCACTTATTTTTGACCCATTTTCCTTGCAAGTACCAAAATTGGCCTAGTCTTACCTGTCAAGATCTAATTTTGGAGCTGGAGGAGGAGAATTTCACTCAAAATCCCCTCCCCCCCGATGCATATAAGAACATGCGTGGGTATTTCATCCCACAGACACACACTCAATGCACTGTGCTCCCAAAGTACTTATGTTCTTTGCACACTGTGTGAAAGGGTCTTATGTTCTCTGTGTATTCTGCGCACTATGTGTCGATTGCGCATCTGTATGAACTGTAACACGTGCACCTTTCCAGAGTTTCAAAATTTTAAGAGATTTTGTGATGATTTGAAGGCCCCTAACCTTCAAAATATTACTTTCATGCAATTTGTAAATGCACTCTAGTTAGATTTCTTTACCATATGAAAGGTTATTCAAACATAGGCACTTAGGGGGTAAAAGGAACCATATTTCTCCTATTTTTCTTTGTTTTCCACATGGATGGTTGATTTGGTTTGTAAAAGTTAAGTTGAGATTATTTTTTATCACATATAAAACACTTGCATTGGGACCAAAAATCTACTTTAATCATTGAGTATGCTCTTCTCTCACACCATAGAGTGATCTTGAGAATCAAAAAGGTGGTTAAGGGGAAATTTCATCTCCCTTAACAAAATATTTAAGAGGGGACAAAGCCCCCCTAGGGCTCCTCTTAGTTTCTTTTTGAAATTGTCTTAAATTTTTAAGGGCCCATACATGCCCACATGTTGCAAACTTAGAATAGTTTCTTGAAATTTCTTTCTTAGTTTACATCACTGGGAGAGTTTAAAGATCAAAGTAACAGGCCCATACATGCCCACATGATTGATATCTAGGATATTTTTTTCAAGCTTTCCTAGTGTAAACAACATTAGGGAGTTTAAAGGATTGGTAAGGACCCATTTGTCCACATGCTAGTTCTTTAGAGATTTTTAAATTTCGCAAGGTTGTACCAATGACACTTAGTAAGATAGGTAAAAAATATTTGTAAGGACCACAGGAAGTCCACATGTTTCAAATTCACACCTAACTTATTAAAATTTTGCACATTTTATCACTTTCTCACACACAAAGTCACTCCTCACTTCACGTAATTTCCATCTTGAATCGTGGAGGTTGAAGCAGGTTTTCTCCAAAGGAATTCTGAAACATCCCACTATTTCTTGAAGAAATTATCCACACCCACTTAATTCAAATGAGATTGGTTCACACCCCCAATCTCTCATCCCACCACATCTAAAAAATTTCTAAAAACTCACTAATTTTTCCTCCACAAGAAGTTCCAAAATCATTTCTTTAGTCTAGGTAGGATCTCGGGGGTAGGCATCCAAATAACCTCATGTTATCTGGTTCTCACATTTTCAAACATTAGAAGTTGACAAATAGGGAACTTTAAAATCCTCCAAGTCAAGTGTTTCTACAACATAAGGAAGGGAGATACCCGTGAAGGGTCGAAGGCCGAGGTCCGGTTGTTCTGTGTGTTCCCTCTTGATTCACCCAACTCTTGGAAGGTATCCAACCCATGACCCATTTCTAAGGCTGAAAGTCTAAATGCCACACTTTTACCTAGGTACCTAGTGGCCAAATTTAGGACATCTACCCAGGTGGAAATTGTGGGCTGCAATTGCACCTTGATCATATTTTGTGTGGCTATTGGGAAATATCACTAGCTATTTCAGGATATGCACCCTCTACCCCTCATTATAACTGATTATTTCATCCTTCACTAGTTCCTCTTCTTATGGCTTCAGACCCCACTGTTGAGTTCTCTTGGAAGGTCCAATGCTATTTGAGAGGAAGGATGATACGTCTTTAGTACACAAGCATTTGTTTTCTTTGTTCTCCCACACAAACAAAATCCACCTACCCACATGTATGCTTATTTACAGTTGATTTATGTATGATGCTCATTTGATTACATGAGATTGTAAGTTATATTATGAAGGTCCAAATTATACAAGTCTCTTGTTCATTTATTGATCTCATCACCATTTTCACACATTCACTTTGCTAGTCGGACATCATAGGGGACCCATAGAATCCCTGTCATTCCAGATGCTTGCAGAATCTCCCTCCTATTCTAGGAGGAGTTCCTAGTCTTGTCAAATCATCGGCTCAACAATCTCACACCCCTGTGAGTGCCACTATTTTGGGATCATATTTTCTTAGTTCCACTTTGTAGGACAAGGGGGAAATAACCCCCCAAAAAACCAACCTCTGGAAAAACTTCCCTTGCGCTCTGTTGTAATAGATATTGAATTTTTTTTTATATTACTTAGGCACTTTCGCCCAAACTTAACAACAGTATATGGTGGTGGCTTGGTTCCAGTTATGTTATTGTCGTAGACAATTTTTCAGGTGCTACAAGTTGGAAGCAACTATTGGATGGCATGGGCATGTCTTCCCACGCTAGATATGGAGCCTATAATTAGCATTGGTGTCCTCATTCTAGTATACACTACATTATCAATGGGATGTTCATTGTGTGTGTTGGTCCGAGCATTACTGGTATCGGTAGTGGGTCTTTTGGCATCTCAGAAACGCTTTTTGGGCATGCATTTCAGTCTGTATGTATTAATTTTCAAAGGATTGATTGCTTATTTTCTTAGATAACTGTCATTGCTACGCTGGCGATGACCATTTATTTGCACACAAACATGCATCACAAAAATCTGGATGACAGGTCCATTTACTTTGGGGTGCTATTTTTGGGTCTCGTCATGAATATGTTCAATGGAATTGCAGGAATGGTGCTGGCAATTGCAAAGCTTCCCGTATTTTACAAGCAGAGAGATTTCATGTTGTACCCTACCTGGGCATACTCGCTTCCAATATGGATTAGTGAAGTTCCTTCTTCGTTCATAGAATCTTTGGTGTGGATAGCTCTTACATACTATATTGTTGATTTTTCCCCGAATCCAAATAGGTGTTTTCGAAAGTTTTTACTATACGTCATCCTCCACCAAATAGGTTTGGGAATATTTCGCTTCATTGCTGGTCTTGCATGGAATCTTATAGTCGCAAACTCGATGGGTGTATTCACACTCTTTTTGACGTTCGTCTTTGGTGGATACATTATATCGAGAGAGGATATTAAAGGGTGGTGGATATGGGCTTATTGGATATCCCCCCTTTCCTATGCTCAAAGCGTTGTTTCAGTGAATGAGTTCATCGCATCAAGGTGGCAGAAGACAAACAACCACGTTGGAATAAAATTGTTGCAATCACATGGACTTTTTACTAATAGCTACTAGTATTGGATTGGTGTTGCAGCGCTCACGGGGTTCGCTTCCATGTTTAATATATTCTTCACACTTGCATTGCAGTACCTGAACCCCATTGGAAATCCCCAGGCAATAGTTGTTGAAGACGAGTTAGAAAAAGATGAAGAACAGAAAATGTAAAACCTTCCATTAGAAAGATTAGTTTTGTTGTCTACACAGCGTCATCATGAAACCCAAACGTCGGGTAACATCCTTCATGAAATTCGAACTATTCTTTTCATATTATTCTGTAGTGGAATCAGAGTTGTTGTAAGTTACTTAAAATTTTGAGCTTGGACCTTGGCATTGGCTAAGTACTAAGGACTAGCATTATGCAGTAGCGAGGGTGAAAAGTAAAGGGATGATTTTACCTTTCCAACCATTGTCATTGATGTTTCACAACGTCAACTACTATGTAGATATGCCTGCAGAAATGAAGAAGCAAGGAGTTACAGAACAAAGACTTCAGTTATTGTGGGAAGTGAGTGGATCATTCAGGCTGGGAATAGTCACAACATTGGTCGGTGAAAGTGGTGCCACAATGATGGATGTTCTTGCAGGGAGGAAAAATCGAGGATACATAGAAGGATCGATTACAATCTCTGGATATCCTAAGAAACAGGAAACTTTTGCAAGGATTTTTGGTTACTGTGAACAAATTGATATTACGGTTTATGAATCTCTCGTTTACTCTGCTTGGCTTTGTCTGAGGTGAGGAAGTAGACTCTGAAACAAGAACGATGTTTGTGAAAGAAGTAATGGATCTTGTAGAGATGAATAATTTAAGTGGCGCTCTGGTGGGATTCCCTAGAGTGAATGATCTATCCACAGAACAAAGAAAGATGGACGAACCAACATCCAGACTGGATGCAAGGGCTGCAACTATTGTTATGAGAACGGTGTGAAACACTATTGATACTGGACAAACTGTGGTTTGCACCATTCACCAGCCCAACATTGATATATTCGAGGCCTTCAAGGAGCTCGTGTTGATGAAACGAGGAAGACAGATTTTGCAATAAAAAAAGGAAAGCCTATATTTCCAAAGTTTGCATTTAAAAAGAAGCAATATTTTTCTAGTTTGGCATGGGCAGGCATGGTCGTTCCATTTCTTGTAGACGAGGCGATAATTATACACGGAATCCAGTGGGCACCATGAGTTCGGGCAGGTTTCCTGGAAATACACTGAAGGTGTAACGCAGAAATCCCTGACCACTTGTCAGACGATTCAAAACGCTGGCAAAGCATCTGGCAGCCGCAGAGTCCATGAAGGTGAAGTGTTTCACATTTCTAGAAACAAACAACAATTTCCTCTAGATCATTTCTTGCAAACGCTGAGTTATTAGTGAGGTAACGAATCGCCAGAGACGGGGAGTTAAATAATTGTTAGATGTAACAGAAAAAGGGGGGGGCGCGAGTGCAGCGCTGGGGAATAAACCTCTTCTGAAGAGGGGTTCTTTGTATGCCGAATTATTTTGTAAGCCAGATTGGAGAAATAAAGATGATGTATTTGCTTGAGACTGTGAGATTCATCACGGTTGATTCTTTCAGCATGTTCTTCTTCTTTTCAGCTGTGTTAAATCTGTTTGGAACTCATTTATATGTTCTTTACCTGCAGTTGATATTGTCGTTATCATATTGTTTATTTCTTCTTTATTCCGTCACGACTGAGTACAAGTTTGTTTTCATGTATCTTCATTTCATTTTATCTTCCTAACTGATGTGCTTTGTTATACTTTAGTACGACCACTACTATAGTGAAAGAATTTTGGTTTTCTGTAATTGTTTATTGTCTTTCCTCTGCACCAGCTATCAGCGGGTGTAAGACCAGTATACATTTTCAAAATTCTGCATATATTCTCTGCTACATCGGCCTTTCCTTTCCTTTTTCCGCTACCGCATCATGATTATCAAATCGCTGAAAGATAGACTTACTTTGCCTCACTTTCTGCAAGTTATATGATCGCTGCTATTATCTCCTTTCCTCGGTTTTCACTTGACTCCATGCCCAATGGACCATTTCCCTGGTTTAACCCCCAAACTTTAAAAATCCAATACCATCATTTACCCATAAATCTACCCACCATTACATGCTTACTTAAATTCATATTGTGACATTGGTCGAGAGATCCCTCCCGGGTTGGAGGAGGGCAACTTCTAATCCAAAGTGGCTCAAGGTTGCCTCGGGATTGATTTTTTGCAACCCATTTTCAATTCTGAGTGTCAAAACGCTCTTTTCGGTGAGCATGGACATTACACTCACCACTTCCCCCAAATTTCTGACTTCAAATAGATGAAATAATCCATGAACATGCCACATCCTCTAGCGCCTCCTGCCCCTCAGCAGGCCCCACAATAGTATTTGCAACGACCACCTCCAGTCGTGTTACAAAACCCTATTCCACACCAAGGTGTGATGAATACCCAACATGAGGTACATCCTTCCCCACTACAAATGGGACAGTATCAAAACCCTGGAAATCCAATGGATCATAGTATCCTCCTCACTAGTGAAGAAGAAATTTTTCTTCAAACACATGGTTGTCAATACAACGTGCCCCCTAAATCTACTCCCACCACTTAGGAAGCATCTCCATCTACATCCAGACAACCCTTGATGATTCCATGCCCTAACATTGAACCCCCCATTTGTATCCCTCACATTTTTTTACGACCAAATGTCAACAATCCTTAGGCTAGGGAAACACATAATTACAGTTTGGTTGATGACTTGGCGCAATCCCCTTTATCCATGTTTGTATTGGAGGTCCTCCAAACCTATCCAACTCAAAAAAAATATTTTTCTTCCTCCTTGGGGACAGTCGACCCAGCTGATACTAGACTCATCACATTTGATCTAGATAGTGGGGAACCTCGCCTCCCCACTTTGGTAGCTTTCCATTTACCAGTCAAGATTCGGACCATCACAGTTCATCAATGTATCATTAATGAAGGTGGATCCACCTCCATCATGTCCAAAACTGTATGGAAAAAAACTTGGCTCCCCTGAGCTAGTACCATATACCATCACTCTAAGATCTTATGATGGTCAATCATCCTCCCCTGAAGGGCTCTTTCAAAACCTTCCCATAGAACTCGAGGGAAAACCATCCTCATCGACATCGAGGTTATTGACACCCCGCTCGATTACAATATCTTGTTTGGATGTAGCTACATGTACACTATGAAGGTAGTGGCCTCTTCTGTGTTTCGAACAATGATGTTCCCCCACAATGGGAAAATCATCACCATCGACCAAATTTCACATTACGAGCCTAACCAATATGCCAACATCGATAACATCTTGCCTCTTGTCTGCACTAGTTCTGATTCTTATTCACTCATTGATATGGGCCCCAAAATTTTCAAAGACTCATCCTTGTTGTGGGAATACCATGGAGCACCACCTCTCATACACCCCTCAACACAAGTGTGCGTCATATCTTCTGATGGAACAAACACCAGAGACACCATTCCTCCCAGTGAGGCTTCTCCACACCTCGATGTCGCACCCGTTGAATAAATTTTACCTTAGGGATCACCCAAGAACACTACTACACCACTTATCCCCAATTTGCCCCTCCCCCAAGGGAAAATCCTAGTTTGGGAGACAATCCCCCAAGCCATCACTCAAATCCCCTTCTTCTACCCACCACCAGGAGTACAAGGTTTTTAGGTAGCTGCAATGCTTACCCTTCCCAACATGGTGCTCTCCATCCCTGTATGTTATCTACACCCTACCATGATGGTTCCTCAACCATCCCTCCCTCCTCAGTCAGAGAGAATCCTGATGCAGATTCCCATACTCACTTCGGCCACACCACCCTCACCCCCAATCTCCAACACCACTGCTACAACAAGGGGTAGACGGAGGAACAAAGAGCCCACCGCTTCACTTCCTCCCCAAGTTCAACCTCCTTGTGCACTCTGCGAAATCAAGGGACACCCCACTAATAGATTTCCTTCTCTTCCTAAATTACGCAATATGATTCAACTCCCTCGAGCAACCACATCGCTCATATCTTCACCAAGAACACCTAATACTACCACAATGTCCCCCACTACACACAGTAAAGGGTTGCGAACCAAATTCGCTTGTGCCATATGTTCATAGTATGGCCACTATACTCATCATTGCCCAACTCTACCTCAGTTTCGATAGATGTTAACGGAGGTACACCAAACCTTTCAACAAGAGCCCTCTCCACCAACACCTTCGGGTACCCACATCACCGACATCCATTATGTCTCGACCTCGGTCCCCAAATGGATGAGATTCTCTTGCTCTCTTTGTTACTCACTTGCTCATTTCACATACCAGTGTCCTTCGATCATTGAATACAGGCATCGTCAAGTAACCCTTATTCAAAATCATTCGACCACCTCACCTCATGTGATGCAAGTGACTCCCCCTATCTCTTCTCCAGATATTGTTCACATCACCTCCCCTAAACCTAAGTCACTTCCCACCCCTCCATGGTTCATGGATAGGCTGTATGAGGATCTTCCCCCAAATCCTCCCAATTCTCTGGTTCATTTCCCCCAAGAAATCTTGCCCCCTACCACAGTTTACCCCCCACAGTGTCTGGACATTTGGTTTATGTCAAGAAAACCATCACAACATGGTTGCAATATCCCCTCTACATCTTTTCCACTTCAAGACAATCCCACTGTGACAGTCACCCATGTCACCTCCATGGATCCCTTATATTCTCGCATTTTTCACTGCGACTAGGAAATCCTGGAGGAACTCACAACCCTTTATTTCCCATGGAATGTGCTCCATCATAGATCACTTTTTCTCTCACAGGAAGCCTTTGACCCTCCTAGACAAGCCTCCATATGTGCAATTGAAACAAAGTATTTTATTCCATCAGGGCATATAGACTGGTTCGAAAACCCTATCCTTTCCCTCGATGCTTTTGAATAAAACAACATGGCCAATATATCCCCCACTGTCAATATCGATATCTCCATCAAACCGGGAATCATATAAGAAATCACCATTGGCATTGCATTCTCCCCTGAGGATCTCACAGCTTACAAATCTCTCTTTCAGGAATACCTGGATATTTTTTCCAGGTCATACACAGAAATGCATGGCCTCGATTCTTCTATCGTCAAACACCACATCGACACATGGCCAGATGTCACCCTAGTCTGTCAAAATCAATGCCCACTTCACCCATCCAAAGTTGTGGTTATCATAGACGAAATTGACAAGTTATGCGTTTTAGGGTACATATACCCCATTGCATATACCTCATGGGTCTCTAACCATGTCCCTGTTAACAAAAAATAGAGCACTATTTATGTATGCATCGTCTTTCACAATCTCAACCATGCTTGTCCCAAAGACAACTTCCCAACCCCTTTCATCGACCAAATGATCGATGATTGTGTCGGCCACGAGGCCTTTTCCATCATGGATGGGTTCTTTGGCTACAATCAAATCCAAATCCATCCAGCAGATCAGTATAAAACTACTTTTAGTACCCCATGGGGTACATTTTTTTATCGTGTCATTCCTTTTGGACTAAAAATGCAGGTGCTACATTCCAACATGCCATGACTTATGTTTTCCATGATATTGCTCACATCATCCTCGCTTATTTGGACGACGTCACTACTTGATCCAAGAAATGAACTCAACATTTAGATGACTTATGAGTTGTCTTTCAACGATGTTGCTAGTACAATATCCTCTTGAACCCCCTCAAGTGTGTATTTTGCATCACCATCGGCCCCTTTTGCAAATGGGGCATATACTTCATGACTTGAAATCCACCATCCAGTAATGGAAACAAGTACATCATTGTGGAAATAGATTACTTTACCAAATTTGTCAAAGCCATGCCTACCTTGAACAATATAGTTGACACAACAACGCATTTTTTCTTCAACCACATCATTACCCGTTTGAGAATCCCACTATAATTAGTATTTGATCATGGTAAACACTTTGAGAATGAGATCTTCATAGAACTCTCCTCAAAGTTAGGCTTCTCCCATGACTTTTCCTCCCCATACTACCCTCAGTCCAATAGATAGGTCGAGGTTGTTAACAAAGTCCTCAAAACCATCCTACAATGTACTGTCAACAAACATAATACCAAGTGGCATCATATGTTGTTTTAAGCATTATGGGCTATCGCACAGCAGTCAAAATTGCCACCGATTTACACCATTTCATCTCATCCATGGAATCGAAGCCACCCTCCCAATCAAGTGCAAAATTCCCACGTTGCACACCACCATTGAGCTATTACCTAACACTGCTTCAATGGAGCATCGCTTGCTGACCTTAGATTCGCTAGATGAAAATTGTCGGTCTTCATTGCAGAACAATGAGGTAGCTAAAAAATGGTCCAAAGCCACCTTTGACCACCATGTCAACCTTCACTCATTTAATGAAGGAGATCTCGTCCTAGCCTACGATATCTCTCACTATACTCTCGATCATGGGAAACTCGAGTCATTATGGAATGGACCCTACATTGTCCAACACTGCCTCACTAAAGGCACATACATAATGGTCTATCCAAAATTCTACCCTCTCAAAGAACCCGTCAACGGGTTGTACTTAAAGAAGTTTTACGCTTGAGTGTAGTCATTGTTGGCACAGGGGCAGACCCAGGGTTCAACACTTCAACAATGCACCAACAAAACCCTAACTATCGTCCCTTTCAACAACACCTACGAACTAGGTGAAGTCTCACCCAAGGTAGAGGTAGGGTGGTTACAGGACTCAGGTGTCTGTAACCAAGATGGGACAAAAATCTGTGATTATAATACTTCACAAAGTACTTATAAGATAGCATGCATTAGCATATTAATTTCATTCACATCGCAGAACAAACCCTAAGGATAGATCAACGCAATAACACTGACAAAATACACCTTGCACTTAGCATCATAGGTTGGATCTAGCATATTCAACATAAATAAAGCACTAAGCATTCATAGATCTATCTATCATATGTAAAAATCAATGCAATAAGTAGATTCACAACATAAACATCATAGCACAAAGCAAACCATCAACACATAATATACATGGTTCACCCCAATGCGGGGCTACGTCCACCAACGACTTCTTCTTTATTAGGCTTCAATCTCTTACATTCTTCTGCACCTATGCACTAAGCCACAAATCCAAGATTCGCATTGGACAAGTGATCTACGCACTAAGCACTAGATCCAACTTCCCAAAATTAGGTCAAGGCACAAAGACAACTCCTCTATCAAGCACAGAGCCTTACATACAAAGTCTGTTGCACTAAGAAACCCAAAACTACTTGCACTTAGCCTTGCAAGATATCTACCTCCTCTCCTACATTACATTCTTCCTTATTTATACTTTTACATTTACAAAAAGGCCTAATCATGGGTAAACCCATGGGACAACATCCCATAACTCATTACAAAACCCTAAGAACCCCATGTTGGGTCCGCAAAGCCCACAAAACAAGTGAGATTCGTGATCTCATCTCCCCCTAGGTGCTCCTTCCTCGATCACTGCATCGAAGTCTAAAAAGTGGTCAAACCTTACCAAGAATTCCTCAAAACTTGGTAGAGGGCCAACAAGACCCCAACACTCACCTGTGACTCATCTCGAGTCACTCAGATCTGGGTAGCCATGCTTTGAAGGCCTCGAGATTAGCTCAAGCTGCCTCGACTTACTGCATCGCCTGAGCCTCTTGTTCAATGATCTCTTGGATTATCTTCTCTATAACAAGCCCTTCCAGGTGTTTTTCCCCTGTCTCAACCACTTGATCCAGTTGCAAACCTTGTCCTTCGATCTCTTCAAACACCATGCAGGCTTCCTCCTGCATCGGTTGTAGCCTCTGTGTGACTTCCATTACTCTGCCCTGGATGGCAGTAATCTTTTGTTGGGCTGCATGTTGTTCTTGTGATCTCTTCATTCTCTCGACTACAGTGAGTGACTTCATCTGTACTTGAACTGTTAGTGTCTGTTTATGTGCCTCTTGTAGTTGCGCTTCCAACTTCCTAATCTATGAATATTTTGTGAGGCATTCGTAAGTCTGCACACTTCTGTTGCTCAACTGCTTGCATTTTGAGGCGAGGGCTTTGATCCTTTCAACTACTCTCTTAGAGGCTTCTTCCCTCTGGTCGTTCACTTCTTGCAGAGTGCTTGGTACTACTTGGATCTCTAACTTCGTTACCCTTTCTTGAAGCTGTTGGATGTCCTCAACAAGCTTCATCACTTGAACCTTGACTGCCTCATGTTCCTCCTGTGCCAAGACTGGAACAGAGTGAAGTGATCTGCTCACCACTTCTTTTACTGCAGTTTTCTCTGCAAGAAACTGTACCTTTTCCCTCTGTATCTTCACTTTGTCTTCCTCAAGAATCACCCAAAACTCATCCTTCTCATTTTCATAAGCGGTTACACAGTACCGCACAACTTGTAATTGCTCCAATATCTCTTCTTTTTCTTGTTTCAAGGATTCTATAGATTTCTCCTTCTCTTCTTGCACTCGCTGAAGTTGAGCCTCTGTTGCATCTGCAAGTCTTCAAAGTTGGGTTGGCTCATCCCCCAACTCTTCAATCTCTTATGAGGAAGGTGCATTAGGGATTGCGCGAACCGAGAAAATATCTTCTTGTACTTCACTCAATTATTTTTCTATCCTACCATATAGTTTTTCCTCCTTGGCTCCATATCTCTGCAAGAGATCCTCGGATGCATCCTCCATCACTCCGTGAACTAGACTAATATCATCTTTTGTGAGCGTAGCCTCTAGTTGGGGCTTACAGGCACGGGTCTTCTTTCTTGCAGAGGGTTTCTGTAGAGAAACCTTCCTCTTATTCAGTGTTTTTTCCCTGGTAGGGTTATCCTTTGGTGGTGTAGCTTCTCCTTCTCCTTTCTTTTCTCCTTCATCCCCCCTTGCAGGCAAGCCATATCCCTTTTCTTCAGAGGCGTTGTCTTCCTCATCAATCTGTACATCCTCAACTTCCTCCTTTTTTTTCTTCTTCACATTGGTCTGTCCAACATGCTCAACCCAAGTGACCAAGGGGCTTCTTATGATATCGACGTAGAGAGATATGCATCTGCAATGGGTAAAAGGAACTCCTCCATCCATTCCTTGGTGATCTGCTCCATTCCTTGTAATAGGACTATAATTCTTCCTAGCTCTCATCCTTACGTGCAGTGATATATATGAAATTGTGATCTGCGTGGAACTTAGTGATCGGTATGTACTAGTGCAAAGTGTGTGGTGTCATGTGTGGAAATGACTCTATGGAAACCTTCAGTTTCTAATAGTAGGCATGGAAAAATGAGTTCGACTTCCATTGCTTTGACATGTCATTCGTATACCATAATGTAGAAAATATAGCTGTCAATGGCTCTGATGGTTCAATTTCTAGAAAAGCTGCTCCCTCGGGCATTTTCCAAGTGACAAATGCAATCATCACGAGTAGCCAACTAAAGTGGAACTTGTATCCTTGATCCTATGCTTCGTGACAATCTTTCTCAAGCTCATTGACAAGGTAACTCGCCCAATTTATCTGCATCCCCTCCATGCATTTTCTTGTGAAGTCCACCATGAAATTGGTGACCTGCATGGGGCGATTCTTTCTTACAAGATTTCCATCTATAAGTTGGCAATTGAGGTGCACTACGCCATCCTGGATAGAGGCTACCTTGTAGCCTCACTTTCTCTTTTCTACTTCTTCATATGCCTCTTTAATGTGTTGTGTCAGGGAGCGATCTAAGGTCTTCCCTAGGTATAATTGTTGAGGATCGGGTCCCTACATGCTCAATCCTGTAATCAAGTGGATCAATGTCAGATCCACAGTAATCCACCTGTTGAGCTAGCACGACAAGAGGAGTTTAACGCAAGCGTTAACCTCCTCATGTTGACCAAAATGAGGAATCTTCATCACGTTGAGTATAGTGAACTGGGCCAGCTCCTTTATCCACGATTGGGTGATGATGTGAGGTTTCTTCCCTATGGTCTTTGTTAAGTATCTATGAGGGACGAGAATGACGTAGTTCTTTCTGTCTCCAAGGTTAAATTCATTATTCTTCAGGGATGGAATATTTCATAACTGACTTCCAACTACGCGTATCCCCTCCTGGATGTATGTAGTGATCAAAGTGTATTCAAAGTCCCGTGGTATATTGTCATGGTTAACCATGCCATCCAAAGGCTAGATATAATCAGGTAAGATCGATGGGATCTACTTCGCATTAGCCAAATCGTCACGATGCTTACTTCACTTCTCAGTGGTGGGGTTAGTACAAACCAAATATCTGTTAGAAAAACAGGACCGCAAGCAATAAAATAAAACAAATGCAGAAACAAAACACAGAAGACACATAATACAAGAGAGACACAGATTTACGTGATTCACCCAGTGTGGGCTACGTCCACCAGAGAAATTTCCAGGTCCTTCCTTTATTATTATCCAACAATTGAAGGGATACAACCTACAGCAAAACCCGCTGTAACTTCCTCTTCTTTCTCTCACAGTCTCCTCTCTTAGAATACAATATTCACCCTCAATAATAGCCGCAATACATTTCCCTCATAAAAGAGGGTTGCCTTCTAGGGCAAAAACCCTAACATAATTTCTACCATTAGATCTGCGACCTTATAATGAACAGTCCAGATTTACAATGAAATTACAATATACTTTTATAAGGCAATTTTTTCTTTGGGGGCTTCGCTCCCGAACCCCCATCGGGGGACGCTGCCCCTGAACCCCCGCTAGGGGCCTTCTTTCCCCCAGACCCCCCAGCCAGGGGGATGGACCCCCCGGACCCCGCAGAGGGGGTACCCCCCCTCTGCACTCCCCCGTGTGGAAGAGTGTACATACTTCTGGGGTGTAAATACTTCATGGGGTATAAACACGGCTAAAAGCAAGGACCTCTAAATCAGGAAGATAATCAGGCTCCACAACCAACAATATCCCACTTGGAGACTGATCTCAACAACTCCACCGCTGTTGTATATGCTAGACTCTGAACCTTCTTGGACCTGGAAAATTTCTCATCTTCATCTTCATTCTGGAAGACCAACTAAAACTGAGCAAGAACTCAGTTTCTCCATGGTTACTCCCTTTGTTAACATGTCTGGAGGATTTTGGCTAGTGTGTATCTTTTCCAGCTTCAATTGTCCATCTTCCAAGGCGGATCGTATGAAGTGGTACCTCAACTGTATATTCTTAGTCTTTGAATGGAAGGTTGAGTTCTTTGCAAGGTGAATGGCACTCTGACTGTCACAGTACAACTTGTTGTTCTCCTGCTTCTTTCCCAATTCCTCCATGAACCTTTGTAACCAAATCATTTCTTTACTAGCCTCTGTAGCAGCAACATACTCTGCCTCTGTTGTTGAAAGTGCAACAACCTTTTGCAGTTTTGAAATCCAACTTACTGTTGTTCCACCTATAGTAAAAACATACCCTGTGGT
>ML788562.1:158881-186236 GCA_009831015.1 Picea engelmannii | reverse complement strand
TGTGGGCTACGTCCACCAGAGAAATTTCCAGGTCCTTCCTTTATTATTATCCAGCAATTGAAGGGATACAACCTACAGCAAAACCCGCTGTAACTTCCTCTTCTTTCTCTCACAGTCTCCTCTCTCAGAATACAATATTCACCCTCAATCATAGCCGCAATACATTTCCCTCATAAAAGAGGGTTGCCTTCTAGGGAAAAAAACCTAACATAATTTCTACCGTTAGATCTGCGACCTTATAATGAACGGTCCAGATTTACAATGAAATTACAATATACTTTTATAAGGCATTTTTTGCTTCAGGGGCTTCGCCCCCGAACCCCCGCTGGGGGCCCGCTTGCCCCCAGACCCCGCAGAGGGGGTACCCCCCCTCTGCACTCCCCCGTGTGGAAGAGTGTACATACTTCTGGGGTGTAAATACTTCATGGGGTATAAACACGGTTGAAAGAAAGGACCTCTAAATCAGGAAGATAATCAGGCTCCACAACCAACAATATCATGCAGTCAAAGGGGAATATTTCAGTCCCCTAGTCGACGATACCCAAACACCTTCAGACATAGCTCTATCAACAATAAACTTCTTAAGGACCTCTTCAACGGACTTCTCTAACTCAGTCTGCTCGCCCAACACTTTTAAACGGATAAGTCGGGGTAGGCGAACACATAGACAGGGTAAACAAGCGGATGATGATGTCTAGGTTCTGAAATCACAACTTGACACACAATCAATTATCTATTAGAAATGTTAATCACAGATCACGAAAAGTGGACCCGACACAACGTCTGATGGGTTAAATAAGCAAGCGTTGTAGCATATTCTTCTAACGGGAAAGAATGCTTCCATTAACGTGAATTTTTTCATTATGGTGCAGTCTTAATGTCCTAAATGAGGTCTATTCACCCATAAATGTGTTTCCTATCCATTTTGGAGCATCGTTCTAACGGTCAAGGCGCCTCCAACGGTCATATATCTTTTCCAAGGAGAAGTCCCATTCTGCGCGGTCCTGCTATTCTAGTGAGGTTCAGAGCCTGCAACCCTGCTTCCTGTGAAGTCTTTTTTGTAACATCCTGTAGATTTTCTAACTAGGATTTCTTCTTACTGAGCTTCCTTGCCTTCTTTCCTGTGATTTGAGTCTCTCTAACTATTTCTAGATTCCTCTTTCCATTCTTATCTTAGTTTCTCCTATCGTACTGACTTCGCAGTGCTGATGTACTTCCAATGGGTTCGAAGTTAATATCCTTTCCCTTACCACTTCTTGGGTGGATTTACTTTCTTCTTGCATGGATATGTCCCTTAATCCTTATTCTATTCTTCCAATTTTGACAACTAATTATCTTGCCTTCTACTGCTTCGACTTAAATTCTCATTCTTCTATTAGTCTTTCTATTTTCCTAGCTATGAAATCCCTTAGTTATTGCTTTTTCTTTTATGTAGCTTCTTCCTATGCTTTCCTTCTGATCTAATCCTTCTCAATATAAGTCTTTCCTAACAAAAGAGGGAAACGAGCATTGTTCTTAACAAACTTAATGACTTCAAATTCCTCTTCAATCGATGTTCCATGAATAATAACAGGTACATTAGTAATCATTTCACATAAGGTTATCATATTTACTTTGAACAAGCCTATCCTTCCCAATGAAGGTACCATAATAGGCTTCCCCAAAATTTCCCAAGTGCCTTCTATCATAATATTCACTTGTGTTTCCTCATCCAAGACACAAACACAATCTATGTCAAAGTCTCTTATTCTTATACCTATGCGTTGTTTTTCTTTCATGATCTTTGTGATCATGCATTACTTCTTTTAACTATACTAATGTAGTCTGAACTTCCTCTGATCCTTTCTCTTTATGATCTTCTAACATGCTTTTATTCTCGTGACTCATGTTCATTTGTTCAACTTTAGCAATCATACTTTGGAAATCCTCAACCTCATGACCAAAAATTTTACAACAAAGACAAATAGGACCTATACCAGGGCATTTCTTATCAATATGTCCTAGTATTCTGTAGTTATAACATAGGGTTAACCCTCTCTTCCTCTTGTATTGTGTACTAGGATCAAAGTGTTGGACCTGCAATCTGCAAAAATTATTTCTAGGTTCCTGCATCCACTTGTTAGTCCAAAAATTATTTCTATGCATAGGAATAACATATCTTTCTTCATTTATATTAGCCTTACTTATATCAAATCTTTCTTCCTACTATGCCCTAGATTTCAGACTAGGACAAAATCTATTAAGCATACCTAAATTCATGCTTTTGAAACAAAAAATTTCTCTTATCTTACTCTTATCAAAGTACAAAGCTTTACCTCTTTCAAGATCTTACCTCAGATCGGGTTTCTTTCTTAGCACAAAGCTTCGCAAGTCAAGTAGAATTTTGTGCACTATAGCGGTAGATCTACACACAAATATTCTCTTTTATTTACCTCAGTTCCCAACAATCACAGTTCCAGGTCCGGCAATGGAACCACTTGTTGGCACAAGGACAGACCCAGGGTTCAACACTTCAATAGTGCACCAAAAAAACCCTAACTACCGACCCTTTCGGCAACACCTACGAAGCAGGCAAGGTCTCACCCGAGGTAGAGGTTGGGGGGGTTACATGACTCAGGTGTCTGTAACCAAGTTGGGACACAAATCTGTGATTATAATACTTCACAAAGTACTTAGAAGATAACATGCATTAGCTTATCAACTTCATTCACATCGCAGAACAAAACCTAAGGATAGATCAATGAAGTAAAACTGACAAAATACACCTTGCACTTAGCATCATGGGTTAGATATATCACATTCAGCATAAATAAAGAACTAAGAATTCGTAGATATGTCTATCATATATAATAATCAATGCACTAAGAAGATTCACAACATAAACATCATAGCACAAAGAAAATCATCAACACATGATATACGTGGTTCACCCCAGTGTGGGGCTACATCCACCAATGGATTCTTCTTTATTAGGCTTCAATCTCTTACATTCTTCTGCTCCTGTTCACTAAGACACAAAGCCAAGCTTGACACTGGACATGTGATCTGCGCACTAAGAACCAGATCCACCTTCCCAAAATTAGGTCAAGGCACAGAGCCAACTCCTCTATCAAGCATAGAGCCTTACATACATAGTTTGTTGCACTAAGCAACCCACAACTACTTGCACTTATCCTTGCAAGCTATTGAACTCCTCTCCTACATTACATTCTTACTTATTTATACTCTTACATTTACAAAAAGGCCTAATCATGGGTAAACCCATGGGCCGACATCCCATAACCCATTACAAAACCATAAGAACCCCATGTTGGGTCCACAAATCCCACAAAACAAGCGAGATCCACGATCTCATCTCTGCCTGAGCACTCCTTCCTCGATCACTGCGTCGAATTCCAAAAATTGGTCAAACCTGACCAATATTTCCTCAAAACTTGGTCGAGGGCTAGCAATCATTCTACACTAGGATTTTTCTTTGTACACATTTGTAGAGTTCTTAGTCTTCTTTTTCACCTCCACACCTCATGTCTGATCCACCATACATGTTATTAAAAGATGCATCCTCCATTGGCCTACCACATCGGTTATGCTGACGGAGCTAGCCATTGGACACAGAATATCACTTTGGTCACTTGGGCCCTCTGCACCCCCTCACATGAACTGCTCCACTCCAACGACATATGTTTGGGTTCAGTCACCAACAACCAAGCAGAATATGCAGTTGTCATTGGTCTCCTCACCGAGGCCAGTCACCACCACATTTGTCACCTTAGCGTCTTATTATATTCTCATCTTGTTGTCTCGCAGCTCAACAATGTATATCGTGTTTGCGATCCTTTCCTCTTTCGCAAATAACTGCAAGTTAGACTCTTATCTCAAAATTTTGATTCAATTACATTTACACATATTCCAAGACAATTTAATCAAATATCAAATAACATGGCTAAGCTAGTGTTAGATTTTCATTTATCACATCAAGACATCATCACATATACATAATCATCAAACATCGGTCACAGCATATAGATTAGACATCATAATCCATCATAAATATCAACACATGTAAACATCACAAAGATTCCATATATATATATATATATATATATATATATCGGTCAAAGTATCATAAATGTTTACAAAAATTACAAAATATACATTGTTTGTAGGCAAGTGAGTCCCCTCACCCCTATCAGTACAAAATGGGTACCCCATACCCTATACAAAATGGGTACCAACTACCCAAAAAATTAGAAAATACATATTGTGCAAGAGGATGGGACCACTAACCTGATTCTCACAAATCCTGGATCGCTTGGCTCAAACTCTCTTAATCTTCGACACTCCTCCAAATCCTCTCGTCAATTCATTATATAAACAGGTACAAATTAGGTGGCATTGTGGGCCCCACAACCATATATAGTCCCTTTTGTCAAACTCCCACACTCAGTTACAGGAGCTCAAAGTCTTGGTTTCCCGATTCGTCTTCAGCCACAGGATCAGGATCTCACCATCTACACAATCAAATTCTCCAGGACACCATCTGCACTCAGCCCCAAGGGAGCATTTTTCTCACATCACGTCCAGGTACGCATGCTCATGTTCAAAATTATCAAATAACTGTTATATGTTCTTTATCATCAAATATTGTTCACGTTGGGTATTCGGTTTTAATGTTTGTAGGTACTTGGTCATCACAAACTAGTGCAACCTCTTCAGGTATATGATCGACACTGGCATGTAATCATTCCCTCTGAATATCAATTGCATCCCCCAGTCACACCCTCCAAAATTCACCTTTAGGGTCCCTACATCTGGCTTTATAGTACTGTCACCTCCATTGCATTTTGGTATTGTCACCCAGTAGCACTCTCCCCCACATGAGTTTTCCCATTCATACATCCCCTTAGTACTTTGACACTCATGCTTCTTTCACCCCCTAGGGATGTGAGTCCCAATAGTATTACACATTTCCGAGAATAAGCCACATACTCCTTCTCATCATTTTTCTAGCTTTCCTAATGGACTCCCAGGTTATCTCATCTGGGTTCTATTTGATGAGTTATAATTGTAAGCTAGAGATATATGAGGGATTAATACACGGGGATTTCCAAAAATTAGAACCTTAGGCTTCTTATTGTTCAAGACAGGGGCAACCTTTTCAGATGCAGGCCTACCTTTGGGGGATAAAGAGTGTCTCTGAGAAAGTGTGGATTTTCTTAGTTGTCTCTCTGGATCAGAAGCTATTGTGTCACCATTAGGACCAGGTTTTGATTTTGAGGCTTTAGTATGCTCAAAGTTTGATTTCTTGAATCCCTTCTTGGGAGCCAAGATTCCTTTAATGGATTTACATTCAGTGGAGTCACCAGGTGAAATATGGTAGTAAGTTTTGTGACTAATATTTTTTCACCATCAAATATCAGATATGATCATTTTCATTCTCCCATGGAAATATTGCTTCATTACTATGTTCCCCAACAATGACACTAGAAGATTTTTTTCCTAAGGTCTACACCTAACTGGTAAGGGAAGAGCTAGGACACCTCAATTATTTGGATGATTGTTTTTTATAAGTTTGGTTTATTTGTTTTGATGGTTAGCTGATGGATGAGCTTCAAGGGAATGGGTCTAGTTAGACTGTTCAACAATAGTCACCACAATGTTTCCCTTAGCCAGTGGCATGCATTCTGGTGTAGCAGATAAAAGGTATAAAAGTAGAACAAGAAAACACTAACAAACATACAATTTGCCACTTACAGCTAGAAATTTTAGATCTAACACATTGCATTAAACATAAAACAATACTTGGAACACATTTCTCAATAGTTTGTAAGCACATTAGCTGAAAGAGAAAGAATATTTTCTTTGCAATGCATTCAACATGCATCCAAATAAGAAGAAAGGAAAAGCAAGATTGGAAAACACAGTTTGTTCACCATAAATTATATTCACCGAGTAGAAAAATTTGTAGATCTTACACTTCATAAGCCCTGTCTATATAATGATAGCTTGATACACCCAAAAATATGAACCCCTTTACATTCCCATATTCTTCTATTTATCTACCAAAGGGATTCAAATTTATATCTCAGATCCTAAATTCTAGAGTTCATATGTTCATTATATTCAGATATGTAGATATTAAACTTCACCATTAGTTATGATTACTTTTCAAGGACACCTCTTTACATTGAATGAAGTAGATTTTAGATGCTGATTTGTAGGGAAAATCCCCTTTTCCGGACCCATAAACGCGACCTAGAAAAACATTGTTTTTATCAAAAAGAATTTTTATTACAACTGGTTGTAATATATTAAACTAAAGAAAAAATATTCTCTAACTGAAAATAGAGTTATTGTTGGTAACTAAAGTGTAGGAGTTGCACCACAAAGGTCTTCAAAGGCTGGAACTTGTTGTTCACCTTGCATGGATCCACAAATATGCCACTAACTAGAGAAAGGCCTTCAACATTGGAGAAAAACTTGTACATGATTCAGATTTTCTTACTTGTTGTCAGTACATTCTTAGATGATTTCCTTTAGGACCTTGCAGGTTTTTTGATGTTTCTTCTGTAAATTTTGGTACTTTTTATGTAATTTTGAATGTTGCATATCAAGAGTTTGATTTTTTTGTTGCAGCTCTTGAATTTGTTGCCTCATATTGTCATTTTGTTGTTTGAGGGTTTCCACCTATTGCTTATTGTCCTCCATTTCCTTGTTACCTTCAAATTTAGGCCTAACCTTAGTTCCCACTATGTTCTCAGTTTTAATCTCACACTCTTCCTCAACAACAGGCCTATCGAGATCAATGGAGAGCTTAGTTTTCCTAAGTCTCATCTCATATCTTGGCTTCTTCTCATATTTGTCTCTAATGTTGTCTTTCATAGGTTCATGTACCCTCAAAATTTCCCCCATTGCCTCTAGTTTGGTCTCTTCTAAAACTTTATTTGGGACATTCTCTATTTCTGGACCAATCTCTTCTAAATCTTTCTCTGGGTTTGGACCTGTGGTGTACTATGTTTCCAAACTAGCAGGTTTAATACCTGAGATCTGTCCCTAGTTGTGCTTCTTGCTAAGCTTGCCTAATGGAATTTCATTCAAAGTGGGGATGGAAATTTATTTCATGTTGGTAAACCCAGAGGGATCTTCATCGATGTCTTGATATTCTATTACAATCGTCTTCTAATCCTTGAGGGTTGGATCGAACAAGGCTTAGAAATTTGGCCTTAGTTGGTCAGTCAACCTAGTCTTCAATTTGGTTTACTTGGCATACTTGGGCCATGTTTCCCCTTTTTCTTTCTGCCTTGTTTTTCTTCAAGAGGCTCTTCAATCTGTGTCCGATGTCACAAATTAAACTGTGGCTTCTTCAGGACTAACCTACTTATTCTTCTATTGTTTTCTTACTATCAGTTTAGGATCTTTTTCTACCTGCATACCAGTGGGCATAGGTTCTACCTCAAGATGCTCAGGAGATGGTTGGACTACTAAAAAAACCTATTTTTTACCCTTTCTGACATATACTTTATCATATTCTTTGGCCCTCTATTTCACAGTGGATAACCTCAGTTGCCTCTGAGGTATTTCATCCTTTTTTGGAGTGATGGATCTTCCTTTGATATATTTGGTCCTTCTTTTTGCAGGTATGATTTGTTCTTTGGAATGATGGATAGTTTTTTATGAAATTCTAGGCTCTGTGGAAACCCTAGCTTCATGGGGAAATTCAATTTCATGTTCTTATGGTTGTTGTGTGTTTGGATCTTCATCCTGTAACCCTAGAGATACTCAAATTTATTCCCAAAAGATTTTCACTTCACTGAGAAGATACATAACTAGTATTTTTATAAATCCCTGATGGTAGAGGCTCCTACGAGCACTTTGTGGATATTTCTGGACTCATTTGGCCATCTTGGTTAGGATTTTCAGAAGGTAGAATGGGAGGTTCATCTCCTTATCACTATTTAAATGCATGAGGAATATGAGATGATAGAAATGGATAATAAAAAACCTACCTTCTCTAGTGATGTACCTTTGTATTTCTGACAAGATGCCCCTCCATTTCTCTCTCATCCAATGGATCAGGATGCCCTGGATCCAATATGGGCTTTGATGCTCTACTACTAGGAACTATTTTCACACCTCAGCTGCTAATTTCCCTTTCTTGAACCACCTCTCACCACTGATAAGGATAGAACATGATCTTTCAATAGAATGCCCTATTACGTGAATGATTGCATCCCCAACTTGTGCCTGAAATCCATCAAAACTCTGTGCAAAAATTAGGATGATTTACGTATGGTGTCCATTGAAAGCACAAATTAAATTGTACCACTCACCTCTGATGAATATGTCTCTGATCTCTAGTATAGCTTTGAACAACTTGAACCTTGTTGGATATTCCCTCTGAAGCTACCAACTCTCTCGTGGTCATATCATAGTGCCCTAGCTCCCTTTGTTGATAATGGTGGCCAAGACTATGTGCCACTTCAGGCTCGCTCAAAACATGCAATGAAAACTGCACAAGGAACCAACGCGTAATATTTCGAAGGTAATAGGAATACATGAGCGTGATTTGGGTGTCAATGGACTTTAATAAAACTTTAAAATATGTTTAATTCAATAAAACTCATAAAAACAAAGCATGTCTGTTTATTTCAAAAATGATGGCATTCTTGCAATCAACACTTATACACCGGTATGCCTAGGTTAACTCTTTTGTGATCCATCAATGATATAAAAGATGGTGATAGGATTTTTGCAAAATCAAATCAATACCTGACTCGACCTTATAAAAATCAAAACAACTAATACAAAGAAAAGAAGGGATGACATAAAACAAAATGACCTAACACAGAGTGAAGAAGAAAGACTATCTAAGAGCTAGGTTGATAGATGAATAGGATGGTTTAAAGAGTAGAAGGAAGAGGTGCAGGCCTAGGAGCTATCATGATCCATGCCTCATCGAGTCAATGCTTCCAAGTCACTTGTCGCGCTGCACAATTTTCAAGGGAAGTCTCAACTTCAATCAACCGCTAGGGTATTATCCATTTTCATACATGTGTCAGTCTGTCCACATTTTCTCTATCATCTCAAATCACTATCCTAATCAGTTTCTTGTTGATGATGGGGGATACATCATGACCCTCCTGTTGAAATTGTAAATATGGTCGGTATTCATAATATGAAAAGTAGTTTAGCATATATATATAATAATAATAATAATAATAATAAATAAGTTGTTATTTATGATCCAAGGGACACATCCTTTCATGGATGGTCACCACATGTTCTATATATATGAAACACTCATCATTGTAATAACATAATTAGAATATACTGTATCATCTCATTTAGAAAAATCAACATGGTATCAGAGTTGGACTCGACTTGAATCCCTTACCGGAGGGCCGAGAAAAGAGAGAGATATGCCTATGCACGGTAACTGTAGAAGAGAAAAGTTGCCATTTTTTTTTAGAAGACTCACCATCTGGAAGAAGCCACCTCTTGAACTAGGGAATGATTATATCCCACTACCATTGATAAAATAACGCACCGGATCTAGAATCATGTCGCCATTTTAAGAGGAAATGTGATTTGGATCTCTGAATCTCCTCATGGCTTGTTTGTGAATTGATCCTACTACAATTGGTAATAAATTCACTTGAATTCACCTATAAATTTTTGGGATTCAATTGCATATGAATAGGATTAAGAGGGAGAGCTCCATTGTTATGAATTGAAGGGTGAGTAGGATTGAGAACCATTTCATGAAATGGTGCCTTCGTGATCTTGTCAAGGAGGAGTATTGATATTGTATATCACATCGTTAGTGGAATTACGCCTCTCCACATCCTATGTTGAATAACGGTTTTCAAGTGTTCTCTTGGAGATCCAATCTCCTTGATCGTTGCCGAAGTTTGATCTTGAAAGTAGTGTTGGAGGAGTATTCCTTAGTTTTGATATCCACTTGTTTATAATGAAAATTAAAATGAGATTCATGAATCTAGAGAGACCAATCCTGTCCAGACAAATGGAAAATCTAGTAAAGTGTGATGATGTCTTAGAATCATTTTCAATCCCTAAATGGAGTTTAGAATGGAGACATTGATATAAGCAACAAGAAAGTTCCATGAAGATAATAATCTTGGAGAGAGCTCTGTATATAAGGATATAACTTCAGATGGGACATAAATAGTAGTGATTATTAAGGATCCTATGATTGAGATTAGGAATAATGGACTGGATCAAATTCCGTTTTTCATCCTTCTATTTGTGTTATATGGATCAGCATAGATGGTAGCTATGGTGCATTATTGTGTTCCATCCCTCATTGGTGCAACAACAAATTTTTCTTTTGAGGAGTGTGACCAATATTTCCATGGCAATGGAGGAACTAACTTGATTGAGAGGGTATGAGAGAATTCCAAATCTAATCTACAATATTTGTATTATAGTCATGGAAAGGGGTCAAATGATGGTTATTAGAGATTTAATTCGGTGAAACATATTATCGAAGAATTTGTGTTCTATGAAGTCCACATGTGTTGAAATTTCATATTTTTCCAGTGCGGGATTTTCATAACAAATTTACCTCAGCTCATATGTCAGGAAAATTCATCGTAGGGTCACCAAACTACAGATATTATCGAAAGATCAAAAAACTGCAACAAGGACTGAAACTGCGACAAAGATATCGGAAGATGCAAGTAGTTAATAAATTTATGAAGGAGAGTTCAATTTTAGAATTACTAGAGATATTTTCTTGAGTGATCATGTGGTTTTGTTTCAATAGATGCGCCAATCCACCCAAATTTTAAAACTAACCAAGTTCGAGATGGAGCAGATGATGGAGATGTTACTGGTGAAATGTGCCCATATTTGATTGGAAAAGTATTATACTAAGAATAGTGCACATGTTAGCATTCCAAAACAATGACATTATCATTGTCATCCCATTGGTGACCCTTTGAATTTAGTTGGAGACCCTTCATATCTCATTGGTAACATTTTAAGTCAAAGATCGAGAATGGATCTCTAGAAGAGAAAAACAATAAACTCTAGATGAAGATACACCAATATAACTTGGATGGTAGAGTTAAAATCCATCCTTGGTTGACAAATATTGAATTTTCCTTTAGAGGGAAAACACAAATGAAATGAATATGACAATAACTTTGTACAAGTTTAAGAGCCTATTTAAATATGGGTGCTCCTGATGAAGATGAGGAGTTGATTCTATGAAAATTGCAAATAAATTCGTGAAAAGAAGGCTCATGGAAAGAGGGTTTTCCCAAAAAGAGGGAGTATCCGGTGAAGCAAACTGGACAAGCAGGGCTTGCTTTAGTATAAGAGGGAGCCAAATGACTCATGCAGAAAGGCAGACATGGAGGGAAATACCTACTAACATGATTTCAAGGAGAGACATTTACAGACGTGATGCTCAAAGACAAAAAGTCTCTAGGAGTAGTATACCTCTAGGATATGATCATACCAGATAGAATAGATAGTTCCAGTGATCATGGATACATCCAGTCAAATTCACTGTAGCACATTTATGGTGATAGATACTGTTAGTATCTAGATATGAACATTTCAATTTTTCCTTGTTACGGGAATAGGGTTATTCCTATAGCACCGAAACGTGTTAATACCTAGAATTTAAAATTTTATAAAGCCATTTTTAGCTTGTGGCTTAGTTTATTGAATTTCTAGTCTTTCAGTTGGCTCTCGGCCTTATGCAAAAGTTGTTTTATTTTATCAAGTTCTGGGCTTGAAGGACAGACTCCAGCTTCTGCTCCTATGCTCCTGTACCATGTGACCTACACAAAAACAAAACATGCTTTAGAAGCAGTCTTGAAGATGATATAGAAAGAGACTTTGGTCAAGTAGGGAAGGTTAACAAATCTTTGAATAGTGAATTCAAAGTACATAATACTATCACTTCTGCTATGAATGATCCAACTGTGATTCAATGAGTACATGTGGTTTGTGGGTTGTGGATGCCTGGAACGAGGTGCTTAAATGTTAGTACTATGGGTGTATTTGATGTCTCTGGAGCTGCTCTTCCTAGAAGGAAACTGGTTTGCTCTATATGCAATCGGCCTGGTGGTTTGTGTATCCAGTGCAAAGTTGTGAAATGCTCTGTCCCTTTTCATCCCTGGTGTGCACATCAAAAGGGTTTGTTGCAAAGTGAGATTGAGGGTGATGATGGTGACATAGTAGGATTTTATGGTTGATGCATGCATCATGGGAAATATGAAAACAAATATTTTGAGATGGTTGAATCTAGCAATACCTTCCCTGCAAACCCTTGGTTGGAAATTGACAATGGAACTTGTGCACATACAGAGGGTTATAAGGGTCGTAAAAGCTGGGAAGAATACAGAGATGAAATTCAAAGGCAATCTGAGACAAACAGCACGAAGGTGGTATCATAGGAACAAATAAATGTATGGCTTCACATTAATGGGTGCAAATCATGCACAAGGGGTCTTTTCGAGCCTCCAAATATAGACATCAAGACTGATTACAGAAGGGAGTACCTTCGCTTCAAACAAGAACAAGGCTGGAGACGTTTTGTGGTATACAAATCAGGCATCCATGCTCTTGGGTTATATACTGTTGAGTTCATTTCAAAGGGTGAAATGGTGGTAGAGATGTTGGTGAGATAGTGGGACTCTGTGTGGCAGACAAACGGGAAGCTAACTATCACTCATGGGGTAAAATGCAATATGAGGGTGCATGATTTTTTTTATTTTTTTTTAGACAAGGAGAGCATTATTGATGCTACTCGAAAAGGTGGCATTGCTCGCTTTGTAAACCATTCATGCTCACCTAATTGTGTAGCAAAGGTGATCTCTGTGAAAAATCAGAAAAAGGTGGTTTTCTTTGCGGTAAGAGATATAAATGATGGTGAGGAGATTACGTATGATTATCATTTGAACCATGAGGATGACGGGAAGAAAATCCCTTGTTTCTGTAACTCAAGAACTTGTAAACGATATCTAAATTAGTTGTCGGCTTTCTTAGGGAGTACACCTGTATTTTATTTTTGCAATTGATACATTGAAAATATAGCTAAGTCCTTTGTCTGTATTTGCTATGAAACTCCCATGCCCCTTTTCAATTAAAGAGATATTGTTTATTATTTCGAGAGAATCAAGGGCTTGAGCCATTAACAGTGGCAGTCATGTAGCATAAAAGGAAGACCATTGATCAAATTCCCTGGATGGTGATTTGATTAAGTCATTTATGAACCTCAACAGAAATTGAATAGAGGAAATTGCAACTACAATGATCGTTCCATTGGAGGAGCTATGCAATAGGATAGAGATGGTGCACAAATCCTAAATTATATCATGTCTTCGTGTCTCTGTTCACAGTATTGAAACGACCATTTGAAGTTTGCATGTTGAGTTAAAAAAAAAAAAAAAAGATCTTTTTTTTCAACTCACCAGATATCCAGGATGCTATTGGCAGTCAAGCAAAGTTTTCAAGACAAAATTTTCCATGTAAATCCCCAGCAGGAACATACAGGCATATATAAACTGAAATGGGAACCCGCCCAGGTGTCATGATTTTATGAAATATTGACAACATACCAGCACAAACAATTGACAACAAATAAATATCTCTCAAAGGTTGAATTAATTCATCAATATGCTATCATTATCGATTGCATTCACAAAAAAAATAATTATGTTTTTAAGCTCAGGAAAGGGAATCTAATCTCTTCAAATAAGGCACAGGTGGAAGAGTGTCAATTAAAGAAGTTAATTTCCAGATTTTCGGGCAAAGATCAAGTAATCAAAATGAAAAGTCTGATTTGGATAAATGTTCCAGATTCAAGCAAGTCAAAGGTGACAAATCAATTCCAGATTTGTTAGGAAAATAATTAAAGCAGAAGTGACAGATCATCTTCATCATTCAAGACCTTTTCCCATGCTTTAACCACCTCTCAACATTGAAAGGCATAATAGGTAGAAAAAGAAACAAATGGCAGAGTGAAGTATTCGATCCAGTTTTGAGGACAGCATGAATGGAATTTGATTTCAAATCTAACATCAATGCAACAGGTGGCAAAGTATCCAAACTTTCTAGATTTTCAAGATCAACAAATTAGCAAGAAGTTCCAAAATTCAAGGGTGAGAAATCAGTGATAGTTTATCTATCTATAGTTATATATATTCTATCATTCAGGAGGGGGAGGGGAGACCCGAGATGAGGAGAAGGAAAAGACCCTTGAGGGTAAGGCATGAGAAGATATCAATGAAATAGCATCCAGCCTGAGTGATTGTATGCCTGAAGGCATTGTATTTCTGTAATCATTTATGACATTGGAGATATATGACATTTATTTATAAGACTGTGATTTTCTTGTCTAAACATTGTTTTTCCACCTTCCTTGTTTTACATTCTGTTGTTCGTCTTACTTGAACGAATTACAGACATTGAGAATCAATGGCAGCTTATGGATGTTAGATTTCCGAGAAGTAAATATTTTTCTATGACTGCCTATCATCCATGTGTTTTGTTTCAAGTATCGTTACATCCATTTGACTAACAGAATCTTGGTTTGACGAGGTGTTCTACTTTTTGTATATTCCCTATTCTTCTATTCATTTACATATAAAAATGTCTTATCTGATATACAATTTGATTGCCTCCGATCAACAGGGTGTTTACTTGAATCCATGCCCAATGGTGTTTTACTGATCGACATTTAGCCTGTTTCTCTTTTTCTTTCTCTCTCGTCTACCCGATCCATCTTCTTTCAAAACCCAAACACATTCTTATTTATAAAATTATTGCAATAACTGAAGGGGTGCTAGGCTTGACCCTATAGCAGTCTAGGGGAAACTTCTAGCACTAACATTTTTGGCACTGTTTCCGGGGACGAAGCAACGAATATATCTTCCCTGGGAGAACGACAATGATCAGATCCGCTTCTTGATGGTGAAAAAGAAGAGGGAAGATACATAACTGCACATCTTTCACCATGGCGACTCCATTGTCCTGAGATTCATAGGCGACTCCATTGGTTGAAGATCCATGATGGCCATGGAAACTATTTTGGCTCGGAGGTATGCATTTTGTGATTTCACCAACATAGTTGGTTTTCCACATCCAGTACCTTCAATATCTGAATGGGATGACTATCTTCCTAGATTTAGAGGATGCAAGGATGATCATCCCGGTGAGCATTTATCAAATTTTCATAAATGCATGCTTGAACATAATTTTGTTCACAAGGATGTCTTAATCAAGATGTTCATATTTTCGTTAGAAGAACATGCTCGTGAATGGTGTCAGTCCCTTCTTGCTGCTAGCATTCATTCTTTGAAGGAGTTTCACACTGTCTTTCATCATTATTACAAAAACATTTATCCAGTTGATTTTCCTTTTGATAACTGTTGTAAAGAATTTGAATTTGACATTCAACATACAGTTAGTACTTCTTTTGTTTGTAAGAATGTTGGGGACAACCATACTATAGACACATTTGTGCTTTGTTCAAATGTTTATAGTAATTTTGATTATGATACAAAGGATGATTATGTTGAGGAAAGAGAAGATGTTTCGTCGTCTTCCGAATCTTCTTCTAAATCTGTTTTACAACATGAGGCTACTCGTCCTTATATGCAAGACACAAAGGCTTTTGGCTCACCTATCTATGATAAGTTTTATAATTCCAAAGATGATGGTATTTTCTATGAACAATAGATCTCATTTTTTCTCTCTAAGGCCTTTGATCAACAACTAGATCACAACAAAAATTCAGATTCTCTTCTTGGTAGTCATGGTTCAAGTGGAGGACAAATTTTCACATCAACACATAATTAAAACTTCAGCAGTAAGCCACTTTATGACAACTATGCATCCAAGGTTGAGGAAGGCAACGATGGGGACCTGAAGTAGTTTTATGTACAGAAAACTAGTGAAATCAACTTGCAATCATGTTCAGATTTGCAAATAGTTGAACGTGGCAACTATTATTAGAAAGAAGATATGCAGAGACCTTTTGATCTTCAGCTGAAACAACAGAAAGAGGTTTCTCTTTGTCTCTTTCATGATCCTTTCGCTGATTATATGGAGTTTTCAAACATTTCAAATGGAAAATTACTCTTGCTCAACGAAGGTTGGCTTTGCTTCACTTTTCCTTTTCACTTTGATATGCTATGGATCTTTTTATTTGTCAGAACCAGATCAAGAGTTTTACCAATTAGCAGATTACTTGAATGGCTTCATTGGAAGCATGCTTTTACCTGATCTAAAGGAAACACTTGGTTAGAAGTAGGGCAGGAAATAAGCTCTCTTCTTGAGCATTTGTTTTCGCAATTTGTATAGTGTAATCAGTTTTGCAGTGAGTTTGTTTTCAGCATTTGTTAGAGTTTGATAAGTTGCAGAAGTTTGAAGCCAGAGTTGAAATGGTATTGACTGATTCCACAACCCAATAGACTAAGCACAGAAGAATGTGAATGTTTGCAAGAGCAGGTTACATAAATGGAAAAAGATTAAGGCACATGGTCTACTTGTTCTTAGCAACTCGCAGGGAGTATTCCATCCCCATAAGGAGCCAATGTTAGTATCTAGATATGAACATTTCAATTTTTCCTTGTTACGGGAATAGGGTTATTCTTGTAGCACTGAAACATGTTAATACCTAGAACTTAAAATTTTATAAATCCATTTTTAGCTTGTGGCTTAGTTTATTGAATTTCTGGTCTTTTAGTTGGCTCTCGGCCTTATGCAAAAGTTGTTTTATTTTATCAAGTTTTGGGCTTGAAGGACAGACTCTAGCTTTTCCTCCTATGCTCCTGTACCATGTGACCTACACAGCAACAAAACGTGCTTTAGAAGCAGTCCTGAAGATGATATAGAAAGAGACTTTGGTCAAGTAGGGAAGGTTAACAAATCTTTGAATAGTGAATTCAAAGTACATAATACTATCACTTCTTTTGTGAATGATCCAACTATGATTCAATGAGTACACGTGGTTTGTGGGTTGTGGATGCCTGGAACTAGGTGCTTAAATGTTAGTACTATGGGTGTATTTGATGTCTCTAGAGCTACTCTTCCTAGAAGGAAGCTGGTTTGCTCTATATGCAATTGGCCTGGTGGTTTGTGTATCTAGTGCAGAGTTGTGAAATGCTCTGTCCCTTTTCATTCCTGGTGTGCACATCAAAAGGGTTTGTTGCAAAGTGAGATTATGGGTGATGATGGCGACAAAGTAGGATTTTATGGTCGATGCATGCATCATGGGAAATATGACAACAAATATATTGAGATGGCTGAATCTGGAAATACCTTCCCTGCAAACCCTCAGTTGGAAATTGACAATGGAACTTGTGCACATACAGAGGGTTATAAGGGTCGTAAAAGCTAGGAAGAATACAGAGCTGAAATTCAAAGGCAATTTGAGACAAACATCATGAAGGTGGTATCACAAGAACAAATAAATGTATGGCTTCACATTAATGGGCGCAAATCATGCACAAGGGGTCTTTTCGAGCCTCCAAATATACACATCAAGACTGATTACATAAGGGAGTAACTTCGGTTCAAACAAGAACAAGGCTAGAGACGTTTGGTGGTATACAAATCAGGCATCCATGCTCTTGGGTTATATATTGTTGAGTTCATTTCAAAGGGTGAAATGGTGGTAGAGTATGTTGGTGAGATAGTGGGACTCCATGTGGCAGACAAACGGGAAGCTAACTATCACTCATGGGGTAAAATGCAATATGAGGGTGCATGCTTCTTTTTTTTTTTTTTTAGACAAGGAGAGCATTATTGATGCTACTCGAAAAGGCGACAATGCTCACTTTGTAAACCATTCATGCTCACCTAATTGTGTAGCGAAGGTGATCTCTGTGAAAACTCAGAAAAAGGTAGTTTTCTTTGCGGTAAGAGATATAAATGTTGGTGAGGAGATTATGCATGATTATCATTTCAACCATGAGGATGATGGGAAGAAAATCCCTTGTTTCTGTAACTTAAGAACTTGTAGACGATATCTAAATTAGCAGTCGGATTTCTTAGGGAGTACACCTGTATTTTATCTTTGCAATTGATACATTGAAAATATAGCTAAGTCCTTTGTCTGTATTTTCTATGAAACTCCCATGCCCCTTTTCAATTAAAGAGATATTGTTTATTATTTCGAGAGAATCAAGGGCTTGAGCCATTAACAGTGGCAGTCATTTAGCATAAAAGGAAGACCATTGATCAAATTACTTGGATGGTGATTTGACTAAGTCATTTATGAACCTCAGCAGAAATCGAATAGAGGAAATTGCAACTGCAATGATCGTTCCAGTGGAGGAGCTATGCAATAGGATAGAGATGGCGCACAAATCCAAAACTATCTCATGTCTTCATGTCTCTGTTCATAGTATTGAAACAACCATTTGAAGTTTGCATGTTGAGTTTAAAAAAAAAAGAACTTGTTTTTCAACTCACCAGATATCCAAGATGCTATTGGCAGCTGGGCAAAGTTTTCAAGACAAAATTTTCCATGTAAATCCCCAGCAGGAACATACAGGCATATATAAACTGAAATGGGAACCCGCCTAGGTGTCATGAAGTTATGAAATATTGACAACGCACCAGCACAAACAATTGACAACAAATAAATATCTCTCAAAGGTTGAATTAATTCATCAATATGCTATCATTATCGATTGCATTCACAGAAAGGCTAATTATGTTTTTAAGCTCAGGAAAGGGAATCTAATATCTTCAAATAAGGCACAGGTGGCAGAGTGTCAATTAAAGAAGTTAATTTCCAGATTTTCGGGCAAAGATCAAGTAATCAAAATGACAAGTCTAATTTGGATAAATGTTCCAGATTCAAGCAAGTCAAAGGTGACAAATCAATTCCAGATTTGTTAGGAAAATAATTAAAGCAGAAGTGACAGATCATCTTCAGTATTCGAGACCTTTTCCCATGCTTTAACCACCTCTCAACATTGAAAGGCATAATAGGAAGAAAAACAAACAAATGACAGAGTGAAGGATTCGATCCAGTTTTGAGGACAGCATGAATGGAATTTGATTTCAAATCTAACATCAATGCAATAGGTGGAAAAGTATCCAAACTTTCTAGATTTTCAAGATCAACAAATCAACAAGCAGTTCCAAAATTCAAGGGTGAGAAATCAGTGATAGTTTATCTATTTATAGTTATATATATTCTATCATTCATGAGGGGAGGGGAGACCTGAGAGGAGGAGAAGGAAAAGACCCCTGAGGGTAAGGCATGAGAAGATATCAATGAAATAGCATCCAGCCTGAATGATTGTATGCCTGAAGGCATTGTATTTCTGTAATCATTTCTGACATTGGAGATATATGACATTTGTTTATTAGATTGTGATTTTCTTGTCTAAACATTGTTTTTCTACCTTCCTTGTTTTACATTCTATCGTTTGTCTTACTTGAACGAATTACAAACATTGAGAATCAATGGCAGCTTATGGATGATAGATTCCTGAGCGGTAAAGATTTTGCTGTGACTGGCTATCATCCATGTGTTTTGTTTCAAGTATCGTTGCATCCATTTGACTAAGAGAATCTTGGTTTGACGAGGTGTTCTACTTTTTTTCTATTCCCTATTCTTCTATGCATTTACATATAAAAATGTCTTATCTGATATACAATTTGATTGCCTCTGATCAACAGGGTGTTTACTTGACTCCACGCCCAATGGTGTTTTAGTGATTGACATTTAGCCTGTTTCTCTTTTTCTTTCTCTCCCGTCTACCCGATCCATCTTCTTTCAAAACCCAAACACATTCTTATTTATAAAATTATTGTAATAACTGAAGGGATGCTAGGCTTGACCCTATAGTATTCTAGGGGAAACTTCTAGCACTAACAGATACAATGGAGTTGGAAGACATGGTATGAGTCCAAGAGGGAGTAGTTACAGGAGCCCAGAAGGAGCAATTGTAGAGATCTAGAGAGAGTAGATGTAGAGAGAGTGGAGGATATACTCTTAGTACATGTAAATCCACTTCTAGAGGAGCTAATCCTAGATTGGTTATTCTTGGGATGATACATTGTTCCTATCAAGAGATTGAGTATTATCCAAGGGATTGGAGGTGTGGTAGAGGTCAATCAAGAAATTCCTCTTACATAGGAAGCACACATTTTTGATCTTGCAAAGATATGGAATAATGGAATCTAGGTACATGACCACACCCATGATATCAAATTTGAAGAAGTTGAATGAGGAAAATTCATACTCAAATTTGGTGGGCCCTACGATGTACAAACAACTGGTTGGTCCCCAATGTACCTAGTGAACACCTGACTAGATATATGTTTTATGAGCGCCTTGATTCAGTTCATGAGTGAACCAGGAAATTGCACTGTGTTGCTACAAAACATGTGTTGAGGTACCTACGTGGTAAAGTTGGGTATGGAATCAGATACTTCTCAAATGGAGAAGTAATGGTGCAGGGATATACAAACTATGATTGGGAAGGGAGTGTGGATGACAGAAAGAGTACCTATGGTACCTATTTCAATTTGGGATCAACCATGATATCTCGGATTAGCAGGAAACATAAGTCTATGGAACTCAACACTAAAGAGGAATAGTACATTGTAGCATGTCATGTTTGTACAAAAGCAGTATGCAGCTCTGTAAGTTGATTTATTGACTATTTGATTAGGTGTCATATTCGACCATGATATTCTATGACAATCAAAGTTGTGTGAATCTTTCAGACAACTCGATGATCCATGACAGGTCAAATCACATTGAGATCAAGTATTATTACATCCATGATCGAGTCTAGAAGGGAGAAGTTAAATTCCAGTATATCTCCACCGATGAGAAGATAGTGAATTTTATGATGAAGCACTTGTCCAAAGGGAAGTTTGTGTACTTCAAGGATACGTTGGGACTTGTGGAGATATCTCCCTTAGTTGATTGGGATTTTTGATCTATATCATGCTAGTACAACTTAGATATGATGCTTCAGCATCATGCTAGTACAACTTAGATATGATGTAGTAGCATCATGTTATTATAGCTTAGAGATTATGTAGATGACTCGTATCATGCTAGTACAACTTAGCGATGGTGCATTGACACCATTATATTATGGCTTAGAGATGGTGTAGAGTCACTGATCTACATCATTCTAGTACAACTTAGATATGATCCATTCACATCATGAAAGTATGGCTTAGAGATGATGTATATGATACTTCAAATCATGCTAGTGCAAATTAGATATGATGCATTAGCATCATGCTAGTACAACTTCAATATGATGTATATTCTTGAGTCTCATTATGCTAGTACAACTTAGATATGATGCAGTAGCATCATGCTAGTACAACTTAGAGATGATGCAGATGACTTGCATCATGCCTAGATTACTCAAATAGAGTGTGGCTCAGATAGTCACATGACACTCTGTTGAGTGCGTGACAAATACGGGACACATGTGTAGCTGTGAGACTATAGTGGATAATGTGTGTATTTGGATAGTATTTGTATTCTACTACGATGGTTGTGTACCACTGGAAGAGACTATGTGTCTCCAGAAAGTGGTTGTATGCTACTAAAATGGTTTTGTACCACTGACAGAGATTGTGTGTCTTTGGACAATAGTTGTGTGCTACTAGCAGTGGTTGTGTACCATTGGACAATAGTTTTGTACTACTATGGATCAACACAGTCGTATTCTATTGGATGGAATTTTAGTAGCTGTGTGCTACTAGATGATTTTCATGGAGATTACTAGATCACTTGGATCAGTTGTGTGCTACTTGATCATAGAGACTATGATGGATGATTCAACATAACGATGACATGGTTGTAGCTATGTGATACTAGTTGATTTCAGAGTAGTCAGTGGAGTACTGTATGTAGACATCATGAAAAGATACCTCCCTGGATAAGAGGGAGTGTTGATGTTTGAGGTAGCATCATGAGACATTCTCCCTGAAGGGTCTTGTATGGACTAGTAGGAGGGAATGTGGACTTCATCCTGACATGCCTTAGATGGTCAGATGAAGGAACCAAGAAATTGGTTTCATGAGGAAACCTCTATATGTCAAATATGGTTCAAGATGACTTAGTTCGATCATCCCCAAGGGATTGGCCACCCCTTGTAAGATGAGCAAGCTCAAGTCTTGTGGATACCAACTACATGACATGTATAAACAAAGGTGAATGGACCTATTAATCATCGGCAAGACCTTCTACTAGATTGGGCTGCAAACCAATGGAGATAGGATACATTTATGAAAAGGGTGTACTTGTGATAAATGGGCCTAAACATAGTCCTTCCTTGATCATGAAAAGGAATAAAATGGACTCGAAGTGCTCGAAGATGCAAACCCAGAGTGAGCCTAATATCAAAGAGATTCAATTGGCTCAAAGGGAGAGCCACAAAGGGGGTTTCCTCTCAGTTCAAGTGAAGAGAGACATATGCCAAGACTGACAGACATGTGTCATGAGTCTAGAGTGAAGTTTGTATACTTCAGAGACAAGATTTGGCATGATGAAGAATGTCTCCCTCGTTCATAGGGAATTTTTATGTTTGGACAACATCAGGAAGACATTCTCCCATATCATGGAAGGCTTCTACTGATGTTGCAGATGTTATGAATACCTCCCTAGTTAAAAGGGAGTGTTGAAATTGTAGCTATGGTCAGTATTCATAATGTGAAAAGTAAAAAGTGAAAAGTAGTTTAGCATAAATATATATATATATATATATATATAATAAGTTGTTATTTATTATCCAAGAGACACATCCTTTCATGGATGTTCACCATATGTTCTATATATATGAAACACTCATCATTGTAATAACATCATTAGAATATACAATATCATCTCATTTAGAAAAATCAACACCTCCTTCGACAAGTCTGTTCTTGTCGTCTTCAACAAATTATCCAAGAGTCAAACCTAGAAACCAATTAGTGTCATGGAGCCTGCATTCCTCAATGATATTTTTCCTCTCTTTCGACAATGGGTTTACATCATTGACCCCTGATCGAAAGATTTTGTCGAATGTTAGACTTCATCTCATTGATTCACTTTCGTAGGATTGTACTAAGGTACCTTGGGACTCATTGACATCACTAGTGATTTCATTTGCACTTGTTAATGGTATACATTAATGCCCAATAATCAAGTGGTTTCTACCATGTTCGACATCAACACCTATATTCACATGGTTAGAATCATATTGGTTGAGGATCAGGATGAAGACCTTGGGAACATTTTAGGAATCTACCAGTGTTATGTGCTTAACCTAGGTTGTAATGGAGAATGATCTTACTGATGTATATTGTCACATAGATCCACTTTGTATTGGTTTGTGGCTATGTTGTTGTCATATTGTAGTTCCACTGTGTAAAATCTCATGGTTACAACCTGATCAAGTCATGGAGGTATGGATCCACATTATACATTTGGTGGCCATATCCTTAATCATTTTTTCCATGGATCTATAATGTATTGGTCGACAACCATGCTTTAAGTCCATTTTGTACCAAGCATGCATATGCCTACCTCAGGGATGATACATATATGTTGATACTATTTGATTTTTTTTTGTAGCTTCTTCCATGCTCTCCTATTCCAACAACCCTTGGAACACATCATTTTTGTAAAGTGTTTCAACCACCAGTCTTTTTCTGACCTCACGCTTTAGGGGGAAATCTACTACACCCAAATTTTTTACGTCTAAGTGTCAGAACTTAGTTTGAAATCCCTGTCACCATGGAAAGCATGTTGACATGTTCCTTATCTATCAAAAAATAGAAAATTCACTTTCTGAAGGTTGAACATAGTATCTTCCCCCTTTTTCATTGGCTTAGTTGGAGCACTAACCCCCCACTGCAATGTATTAGGGAGCATCGCCCCTTGGGAGATGCCTCTTTCTAGATCAAGAGGGAGAGTCCCTGATGCCCTCTGTCAAGTTTATAGGGAGCATCGGTCCTGTTAGGGTGGTTTTAAAAAATCCCACCTTTTCCTATGGGTCAACTCTAAAATACTTATGGTGGTTATGATCGAGAGATGACTCATAAGCTTGAGTCTCTCCTCTTTGGGTAATCAATCCTAACTTATGGGGGAAATATACCAACCTTCCCTTGATATTCTAAGCTGGATTAAACCTCCCAAGCCTTCTATATAAACAAGGTCCCTCAAGGTGAAGGAGATCAGATGAAGTGAAGGTCTGAAGCATAATTAAACCTCTGGTTCATTTGTCAGCATACAATAAGGGGTTGGATAGGGGAAGCATTGGAAGAAGCTTACTCGACATCAAGGTGATTGTAAGTGTTGTCCATTGTTTCTTATTAATAATAGCTTGGCCTATTCCCATACTTATGTTTACATATGAATATCATGCTTGTTTTATGTAGTTAGATTTGTGTTTATCTAACCTTTCACAAGTAGTATAAGAGGAAGATCATTTTGTTTAAGTGTGGGGGGATCGGGATCAAGATAGGACTAGATCTGATGCTAAAGAAAAAAGGAGCAACGAGGAAAACCTATGAAAATTGTGCACTCTATTTTCCTTCCTCTCTTCTTGTTTTCATGTGTGAATAGATAGGAGAAAGGGATTTTAGTGTCCATTTGCGATGTTCTATCTTGTCAAAGAAAACCAGACTAAGGGGATCTTAACCTGTTTGGAGGGTAAGATTTCTCACAACAACTTCTAAGTGGAATTTTTCTCCTGGTAATTTTCCCACCAATGCTTGACATGGGGGAGATCCTTAAGGAGTGAAAAGGTGACCTTTTCTCTGTTGAAAAAATTGTGGATGGAGAAATAACCTTCTAGTATATTTAACCACTTTTCCAAAGCATTTGCATCGATATGATCTTCAAATAAAGGAATATCAAAATTAACTTGTACCTTGAATGCAAGAACATCTCCAAAGTGATTGATTGACGAAGAAGTGCCTACTATTATCAACAATCATTGAAGGATTTGGAAAAAATTATCCAACATATTGTTCCTTTTTTGTATGAGGGATTCCACGAGGAACAACTTGATGGGATATTATAATCCCTTGTCTCTCTTTTATTCCACCATTGGAGGTCTCTTGGGATGGTTAGAGAGTTTGTTCTCAAGATAAATTATCTCGATACTAAGCTCTCTATACTCTGACCTCATTGGGGAAATGCACTAAGAAACGAAAAGGATTATCTTGGTTTGATACCATTGATATTGATTATTTTGAAAATGAAATGAAGGAAAAAATTTGATAAGTAAATATGCATATATATTTCCAGAAACACAGAGATTCGGTAATGCACAAGTTTTAGTAATGAAAGTGTTATGAAAATATTCCCCTGTGGATAGGTGAACCTTCCATTGGATTATAGACCCCTAATACGAAGATTGAAAGATACAGGTGGACACTAACATTCCTTTGAATTCAGTTTGATCAATCAGAAAGAGAGAAGGAGAAAGAGTGTGATGCACCTTGTTTTGAATTTTTCCCTCTCTATTTTAAATTCGAGCTTGATCTCCAAACTCCTTAGCGCAACTTGATACCTTCAATAGGCAGAAAAGAGAAACAAAGAACTCCTACTCTACAAGATTTGATCAAACAAATTCATCTACAAAGATCAAAGGAATAGTAGACAAGCACTTACAAGAATACACAAGCTTGAAGGAAATAAGAAAAGTATATACAAATGAGAAACTAAAGAGAATAATTATAGATCATGATTGATGCAATTGCAAAAACCTCCCCAATCTTCCCTCATCCATCCCTTTCATGACTCTACCATGGTCATAATTTTGATATCTGAAAGATTCCTTCCTTTTACCTTGGAATGGCCTCCTTTTGTGGACTTGGGAGGCTTAACTACTATGAGTAGATTTGGGGATTAGTTGAGGATATTTCTCCTTTAGGTTAGGATATGATCCTAGGATAGTTCCATAGGATAGAATTTGATTCAAACCAACCTCATTTCCAAGAGTTGGCCCTTAGAAAGAGGCAGGATTCTCCAAATGTTCTTCTAACCAAAAGCAGTGCTCCCCTATAGTTAGAGATAGAGTGATAATTTCCAAACATAGTGCTCCCTTAACATGGCGGGGGGAGCACTATTTATCCCTATACATGGGAAGGGGGACGCTAGTCTTCAAAAATTCCCCAAAAATGGTCAATTTTCCAAAGAAAAAACATGTTTCTGGCCTTGAAATGATGGGTTTCTTCCTCCAATATGACTTAGGGATCATGAAAAATGTTATTTGGTGGTTTCAAGGGGTTAAAACACATATAAACACATGGAAACGTGCACGTGACACTTACTAAGGTGCATATGACACTTGACAACACTTACCAAGGTGCATACGGCACTTTACAACGTTTGTGACACTGGGTGAGATGCGTAACTGTGCAATTTTAACATGTAACAGAAAGAAATGTACAGAAACTGTAAAAATACAGAGTGAATGAACTCACTAGAATGGTGGCAGATTATCTCTAAGAAGAGATGTAATGGCTACACTCATTCACAAGAAGATGATTACAATGAGGCCCCAAAGGCATTTTTAACATAAAGCATAAATGATAAAATCGTAAACATAAAAAAAAAACTAACTCTAGGAGATGAAACAACAAAATTCATATGGGCCCCAATGGGGTAAGTTGTAATTTTTTCATACGATCTATGTTTTAGGCGCATGATAACTCATTGGAAATAACTATCTGAGGACTACACATGTTTCCATCACACTTTAGATAAAGCTTATAGTGTGATTGTGTCACACCCAAAAAGCATTGTTTAGGTCCTCAAAATGGCCCTAGAAGTTTAGGACCTAAAAAAGTGTAATAAATAATAATAATAATAATAACTTCCAAGGTTGAAAGCCCTATGTTGAGCTAGTGGAATAGGTGGATGGCCACCAATTTTAGCCTGGATCATTATTCCCCCCTTAGGAATAAATGGTCCCCATTGTGTCAAGTTCCCATGGAATATGGGGAAGATTTTGTTGAATCTAAACCTTGGTGAGCTTCTTTCATTGCTAAAGAAGTTGTCATGCTTAACTTGTTGAAGGTTGAAGGGAAATATTCTCCAACATATCGTTCCTCTGTTGCGTGAGGGATTCTGCGAAAAATATCTTGATGGGATATTTTTCTCCCTCGTCTCTCTTTTCTTCCGCTATGGGAGTTCGCTTGGATGGTGAGAGTGGTTTTCCTCAAGATAAATCAGCTCGATACCCAACTCTCTATACCTTGACCTTGTTGGGGACATGCACTAAGAAACAACAAGGAGTAGCCTACTCTGATACCACTGATCTGGATTATTTTGAGAACAAAATTAAGGTGGAAATATGATAAGTAAATAGGTGTGTGTATATATATA
>ML788562.1:144096-158648 GCA_009831015.1 Picea engelmannii | reverse complement strand
TGACACGGGGTCGATCCCCAACGGCTACCACTATAACCCCAGGTGCAACCACCCAGCCCGCAAGAATGGCGCACGAGTAAGTCCGGGTGAGAATCGAACATGAGACTTCATTTTACAAATTTCCTTCCATTTACACGACACTTTCCAATCCGTCTACACCCGTGTGGGCAAGTAAATAGGTATATATATTGCTAGAAACATAGAATACAATAACGCACAATTTTTATTAATGAAAGAAATGTACATAAACTATAAAACTACACACTAAATGAACTCGCTAGAATGGTGACAACTTATCTCTTAGAAGAGATGTGATGCCTACGCTCATTTGCAAGAAGATGATTACAATGAGGCTCCAAAGGCCTTTTTAACATAAAGCATAAATGAGAAAACCATAAACATAAAAAAAACCTAACCCTAGGAGATGAAACGCAGAAAGTCATGTGGGCCCCGATGGGGTAAGTTGGTACATCAACTTCTTGGGGTCGTAACTTTTTCATAGGACATTTGTTTTAGGCACATGATAGCTCTTTGGAAAGAAATATCTAAGGAATACACATGTATCTGTCACATTGTGGCTAAAGCCTGCAATGTGACTGTGACATGCCCAAAACACGTTGTTTAGGGCCTCAAAACGGCCCCATAAGTTTAGGACCCGAAAAATTAAAAAAAAACTCCCAAGGTGGAAAACATTGTTTTGATCCAGTGGAATAGGTTGGTGGGCACCAATTTCCACCTATATCATCTGGTTATGTCCATAGGTAGTAATATAACTACTTTAAGTTTTGATGATGTGGTCTCATCCTTGTTATCAGAGGAGATGTGATGGAAAAACATGGAAGGATAAAGCATAGATACCTTATTTGCAAGAGGTAGCTCCCAGGAAAGAAATAGATCTAAGTCCTCAAGTGGGAGATATAAATCTAAGGGAATATCTAAATCTCTCAAAAAATGTGTAAAGGTATGTTAGAGATGCGGAAAATAAGGGAACTAAAAGAAACAATGTAGATCCAAAAGTGTTGATAGAGGGAAGGGATATCAAGATGCTCCTTCTACAGAAGAAAAAACCTTTGCGGAAGAAGGAGGTGATGTGTACTTGGATTCTTCAAGCACACATGCATATCATGAGGCATGGTTAGTTGAATTAGGTGCATGCTTTCATATGACTCCCCATAGGGAGTGGTTTTATGAAGATGAAAGGTATGATGGAGGTGATGTTTTCCTAGGTTATGACTCGAAAACAAAAAATCATAGGACAAGAAAAATTCAAGTTGAAGCTCATGGATGGAAGGATTAGAAAACCCTTTGGTGTTCTTCGCATCCCAGGGTTGGCCAAAATTTTTATTTTTGTAAGAAAAATGGATGATGTAGGGGTAAAAATAGTATTTGAAAAAGAAACTTACTTGATGGTTCGAGGGGAAATGGTGTTGTTGAAGGGAGTTTGGATTGGAACACTGTATAATTTGTTAGGAATAACTATTAGTGACAGGTGCAAAAATTCCATTATTCCTGAGATTAGAGATGAAAAGGAAAAAACTCCTATAGTCTCTGGAGAAAACACTATATTGTGGCATCAAAGACTGTGACATATTGGAGAGAAGGGCCTTTGAGTACTACATAGTAAAGGTATGGTTGAAGGTGTGTTTAACTACTCTCTATGTTATTATTTCTATGAACATTGTGTATATGGGAAGCAAAATTTGGTAAGACTCCCCTTTGGTGTAATGAGTGAAGAGGAAATTTTATAGTTGGTGCACAGTGATGTGTTTGGACCTATGTCAGTTCCATATCTAGGAAAATGTGTGTATCGTGTCTCATTTATAGATGAATTCTCGAGGAATACATTGATTTATTTCCTCTAGAATTCAAAGAGTTTAAGGCTCTTGTGGAGAATTAGACAAAGAAGAGAATTAAGGTGATAAGGACAGATAATGGTGGAGAATTATGTGGAAATGAATTTGAATAATTGTATAGGAAGTGCTATATAGAAAGGTAGAATACTACTCCAAATATTCCTCAACATAATGGAGTTGCAGGATGAACATGACATTGATGGAAAAAGTAAGGTGCATGTTCAGTGGTGTTGATTTATGGTAGGTATTCTGGGAAGAGGCAGTGGGTATTTCCTGTTAGATGGTCAATCAATCACCCTCATCAACACTGGATGAAAGGAATCTACACAAGGTATAGACCGGTAAGAAACCCTCTCACACACATCTCAGGGTATTTTCTTGTGATGCTTATGTTCATGTTCCAAAGGAAAACAAAAGTAAGATAGATAAAAAGGTTGTAAAGTGTATCATTATTGGGTATAAAGATGGTATAAAAGGATATAAGATTTGGAGCCCAAAAACTAAAAAGCTATTGTATAGACGAGATGTGGTATTTAGAGAAATCAAAGATGTTTTCAAATGGGAAGTCATACCAAGGAAGGAAGAACCATAGAAAATAGAGTTTGAGTTGAAGGATAATGAATCAGACTCTACAGAAGAACGAGAATAAGAAGAAGAAGATCCTCATACTATAGTATTGAGGAGATCTGTTCGGAAAGGAAGGAAACCAAAAATGTATAATCCATTTGATTTCTGTTCAATTTTTTCTTTGTTAATTACTGAAGATTGTCCTAGAACTGCTAGAGAGTCAATGGATTCAAAGGATGGGAAACTATGGAAAAAGGCCATGATGGAAGAAACGATAGCATTGGACAAGAATGAAGCTTGGAATCTAATGGAGTTTTCTGCTGGAGGAAATCCCATTGGAAGCAAATGGGTGTTTAAGAAGAAGTTGAATGCAAAAGGAAAAGTCGGTAAATATAAAGCTTGGTTCCTAGAAAAAGGTTATTCCCAGGTAGAGGGAATTGACTTTGGTGAGATTTTTTCTCTTGTTTCCAAGTTAAGTTCAATTATATGTCTTTTATTTGTTGTTGATTCAATTATATGGATGTGAAGTAAAAAATACTACATGGGGATCTAGAATAATAATCTACATGAAGCATCCATAAGGATTTGTTGTGAAGGGAAAGAAAGAGCTGGTATGCAAGATAAAAAAATTCCCTATATGGGTTAAAGCAATTACCAAGGATGTGGTATCAAAAAATTGATACTTATATGTTGGTAATTGGTTTCACAAGAAGCAAAATAGATCACTATGTGTATTTTAAATTAATCAGTGATCATCTTATTTATTTGGTCTTGTATGTGGATGATATGTTGTTGATATGAAATGACAAGGAGATTATCCAGGATGTGAAAAATTAGTTGTCCTCTAAATTTGACATGAAGGATCTTGGTGCTACAAATTTAGTTTTGGGCATGGAAATTAAAAGAGATCGCACAAATAGGAAACTCTGGTTAAATCAAAGGAAATATGTCAAAAAAATATTACAGAGGTTTAATATGTAGGAATGTAAATAGGTCAGGGTTCCTATTCCTGCAGGTGTAAAGTTATATGTGAATCAATGTATTAATACATAAGAAGAGGAGGATGACATGTCCCATATTCCATATGCTAGCGTGGTTTGAAATTTGATGTATGAAATGGTCTATACTAGATCATACATTGCAAATGCAGTGGGAGTTTTTAGTAAGTATATGTATGTTGGACAGTTCGGCTCACCTAGGTTCTGATATCAACGGTTTTCAACAAAACCCTCAAATTATTGGCCCTCTTGGTAAACCATAAGGAAACACTATGCACAGAGTGCACAATGCAGACTCACCCAAGATAGCTTATGGGGGACTGTAAGACTGAGATGTCTACAGTCAGGGAAGGAATTGGGAATTTGATATGTTTCTTTTCCTTATGCATTATATTTTTTATTCATTCATATAGATATAGTATTCATTATTCAAGGAAAATATGCATTCATGTTTTCATAATATAAGCTAAACATCCATTCGTTAACTAATAAATAGCATAAAAATTAAAATAACCATTCAAACATATTAACACATCAGGGTTGTTTTGGTTCGCCCCCCTAGGGCTATGTTCACAAAGATTTGGCTCTTTTTCTCTTTTATTCATCATTCTTCAAAATCAGCGTTGCGACCATTACATTATCCATTATTACAATAAAAAACTATGTTAAGTTCCATCCATGAGGCGGACTAGACCACACCAAGATCCACAACCTGTGACCTGCCCCTAAAAAACATGCTTTCTATGTTATTCAGACCAACCCACTATCTCCTTGAATAACCTCTACTAAACTTCCTAGGAATTTATTTATACTAATCTATTGGCTTATATCCATTACATTCATATCAAAACCATAACTCTAACATGGCTAGGTTTTTTTGCATGTGTGCCACACTGCTTTTCCTCGGTATTTGGCATGTTGCTTTTCCTCCATCTTCCACATGTTGCTTTTCCTCCATATATGGCATGTGCTCTTTAATTGTATTTTCTCCCCAAAATAGGCCTGCACCAACATGCCCCCAAAACTAACATGTGGCTTGTCTCGAGCCACTCAGGAGGTGTGTGTGCCCTACATAGCCTTATCCAAAATGTTGAACTTTCCTTCTAGTTATTCCCCTTTTTCTTTCTCCTATGCAGCTTTCTCTGTTAGCACCTCTATCATATGCACTGTAATATGGTCATTTAATAACTCTATGCTCTATGTATGAGAAATCTCCATTCTTTTATTTTCTACTTCCAGTTATGCAATTATCTGCGATGCTTTCTCTTGGAGTGGCTCCAATTGAGTCTTCCTTGCCTATTTATTTGTTTGCGCAGTCTTTAGCTCCATATGAAGGTTCTTCATCTCCTGCATGCCTTTTAAACTTCCAATGATGCTCATTGTCTTCTATCACTACTTTAACTCGTACATTGCAACATTTAGTTTTTCTTCTTGTTGATCCAATTGTTGGACCTTCTTGTCTTCCTCAAGACTAGTCCATATTTGCACAGTATTGTCAAAGAGTTATGCGACTTCCTTGGCTTCCCTTGCAATCTCACTTGTCTGTAGTGTTTCCTTCTATTCTCTCTCAGATATGACCTCAAGAGGGGTTGTTGGTGTAATATTTTCCTTTAGTTCATCTATATCCTTCATGTACCCCTCGATTGTTTGCACGATGATCTAGATTTGTTCCTCGGTGTTGCTCTCTACTGCCTACGCACTGTCTAGAATCTTTTTGAATAATTCCTTCATTTTATTCTCTAAGTTATCCACATGCTGCTTCTCTTCCTATGTATCCATATTGACTTTTTCTATTACCAGTTGTAGCACTTCCTTACCATATTTGGCAACTTCCAGTTCTGTCGCATCAACCCTGGCTCATGACTGTACTTCCTCTGTGACGTTGACTTGAAACCTCTATAGTGATTTAATTGGTATTTTTTCTAACACCAACTCTACTTGTGCCAAGTCCTTAAGTGTTTTCTGCGCCATTTCCTCCTCTAACTGTAGCATATCTATTGTAATGTGAAAACTTGTACTTTCTTTCACTATGATTTGTATTGTTTCTTCATCATCGCACGCAGTTTTATATTCTTCTTCTATCGCTTGCTGCATTGGGACCTTCCCTTTATCCTATGTCTATGCTACTTGTAGCCGTTTTAGGACCTATTTAACCTCCATCAATTCATTCATGATTCTTTCCTTTTGTTTCTTGGCCTCCTCATATTCCTTAGTCGTGTGGTCTTGAACTCTCTCTTCTACCAAGTCTGCATCATCCTCAGTAATTGTCTAATCTAGGATGATCTTATTTGCCTTGGCTTTCTTGCGTGCCCCCCCTACTTGTATGATCGACCTTTTGGCTGACCCTTCATCTATTGGGACTGTCATTGTTGTATTTTCTCATGTTTTTGTTTCCCCCCCTTATTGTTCCTCCTACGCAGGGACATTATCCTTCTTACCTGTCTTCCCTTTCTTATTTGGTGCATTGTCCTTCTTTTGTTGCGCATGCTTAGGAACTAACTTATTCTGCTGTGGTGGTTTGTTCGTTTCTTTTCTTCCTCTTGCATATGTATTCGATGGCCCTACTTCAATTTACTTTCCCTTGGGCATGTCTCTGCTTATAACTAGGATTTTTTAGTCATGCCCCCAGTCCTTGATTTCCTAATCTACTTCTTCTATGTTGACATAGTATCAAAGTTGCAACCACTCTTAGTCTATATCTCTGCGTGCCTAGATGCATGTTTTGTGTCTCATCACCTTGAACTTGGCTATCCCATTGTACTACATGACCACCTCTAGAGTTATCCTCCAGCTATTAGATATTTTTTCCTTCATGTCACTTAGGTACATGGTGAAGGTACTAGCATTGATACTTCTCTATTTTGGGTATGAAGTGCTCCCTAAGGATTTATACCGTGTTGCACGACATTGTCCCACTCTGTCACAGAAGTGAGAATAGGTAGGCTCCCTCCATCCTATCATCTCTATCAACACAATCAACCATGAGTAGTGGAATTCGATCCCCAAGTCCTACACATCTTTGAAGTCATCTATGAACAAATTCAAAAAATAGGGAGCCCAGCTTAGAATGGTGCCTTTTGTGCGCTATGTTGTTGTTACTATGACTCCTGCGGGGACCTCCTCCTTGTGACATTTCCAAAGGAATTTTCATGCCATCAACTTGGTTTCCATCCCTGTGGTTGCGTCACTGATCCTCTTGATGATTATGCCTCATGACCCTCTTTATGTCCTGAGAAAATTGATTAATATCCCTATGTTGAATAGTCCTTCTATCCATTGTTTTGGTCGCAACATTGGATCTCCTAGTGGCCCTGTGCTCAGGATTTCCATGTAAACCTGTTGTGAAAATTCTGGGAATTTTCTAGTGTCAGACACATTATGGTCTACATATCTCAATTTTTTGATGCAACCTAACAATATTGGTGCGACCTACACCCCCTCTGGAATGTTTGGTAAGACTATAGGTGCCTCGGGATGCTTGAACGAGGATATAGGAATGGGTTGTTTCCTTTCCTCTTTGCTGGCCCACTGGATGGCCCAGCCTCTAGTTCTCCTTCTTCTTCCCCGACTTTAATTGTCTCGTTATATCTTCAATTTTTACTTCTTCTAGTTACGCGGACCCTAAAATTGGTTGTGACCCTGGCTCGTTGAATATTATTTGCTCGCTATTAGCGCCATTCGTTTTGTGGGCTACTTCAACCCTGGGTTGTTGTCGTAGGTTTTCTGAAAAATAAGGGATGTATCTGACATCAGATCCTTTATGGTCCTAGCAGGATACTATAGGAGATTCATAAAAGGATTTTCCAGGCTTGGTTTCCCAATCACTTTCCTTTAGAAAAAGGGAGTTAAATTTCTTTGGACATCAGAATGTGAAGAAAGGTTTTAAGAACTGAATCTCCTTCTAACCAATGCACCTATGCTAAAGATTGCATATACAAGCAAGGAATTCCTTGTGTGTACATATGTCTACAAGGAAGGACTTGGAAGATTCCTTATGCAAGGAGAACATGTAATTTGCTATGAATCCAGAAAATTGAATGAGCATGAAATAAATTATGCGACCCATGATCTAGAATTGGTCACCATAGTGAATGCTTTAAAAATGTGGAAGAATTACCTCCTGGGTAGCAGATTTGTGCTTATGACAAACCACTATGGGATGAGGTACCTATTTGACCAACCAAAACTTAATGCTAGACAAGCCCAGTGGATGGCTCTCCTTAGTGAATTTGATTTTGAAATCAAGCAAATCAAAGGAAAATAAAATAGGGTGGTCGATTCCCTTAGAAAAAGTGTGAAAGTGATTCACCTAGAATTTGTAAGCACCTGTGAAGCATATGTCAGGGAGAGCGTCAAGAGTGCATAAGAAATAGATGCATTTTTCCAGACTGTAAAATCATACATAAAATAAGATCCCACAGGGCTGAAGTATGAAGGATATCAATTGTTGAACGATGACCTACTAACTTACAAAGGAAGGTTGTGTATCCCGAATTTTGATGACTTCAAGAGGTTCATGATGGATGAACTACACAAAAGACCATATATTGGTCATCCTGGCTATCAGAAAATGGTCACAGGCAATAGGAAAATATTTTATTGGCCATGACTGAAGAAAGACATAGCTGATTACTTGGATAAATGTCTAGAATGTCAGGATGTTAAGGCAGGACACCAACATCCAGCAGGGTTTTTGCAGCCCCTACCAATTCCAAAATGGAAATGGGAAACCATCTCCATGGATTTCATCATTGGATTACCAAAATCAGCCAAACATAATGACTCCATCATGTAGTGGTGGAAAAATTAAGCAAGTATGCTCAGTTCATTCCCGTTAAGTCAACCTTCAAGGAAATAGATATTTCTAGTGTTTTCATGAAAGAAATATTTAGGCTACATGGCATGCCTAAGGAGATCGTATCTAACAGAGATACAAAATTTAATTCAATCTTTTGGAAATATTTAATGGCGGGTTTTGAGACTAAATTGTTGTTTAGCATAGCCTATCACCCTCAAACTGATGGACAGAAAAAGAGGGTAAACCAAGTATTAGAGGACATGTTAAGGATGCATGTAATGCATCAAACTAAGAAGTGAGAAGACTACCTTCCATTGGTAGATTTTGCCTACAAAAATGGCTATCAAGAGTCATTGAAGATGAGCTCTTTTGAATCCCTCTATTGAAGACAATGCAACATTCCACTTAGTTGGAAAAACCTAGTAGATAGAGTTACAAACAAGCCATATATTCTAAATAAAATGGAACAAGAAATAATTCAAATAAATCAAAATATGAAGATATCCTAGGATAGAAAAAAGAGCTATGCAGACATGAAAACAATTCCTAGAGAGTTCAAAGTAGGGGATCATGTATATCTCAGAGTTAGACCCGGGAAGAGCTCCTTGAGGATGGGAGCTTGTGCCAAGTTGGCACCTCGGTATTGTGTACCCTTTGAAATTTTGGATAGAGTGGAACATGTATCCTATATGATAGCACTCCCTCCCATAGTGAAGGCACATAATGTTTTACATGTTTCATTATTGAAGAAATATGTACATGATTCTAATCATATAATTGATTGTTCTGTGATTCAGGTGGAACCAGAGGGAGAATTCCTACCAAAAACTCAATGCATAATAGATAGGAAGGAGACCCTCTTAGGAAAAAAACCATTACACAGGTTAAGGTGCAGTGGAAACACTTTGTCCCAGATGAGTCTACATGGGAAATTGAGGATGCCATGAGACATGCATACCTGTTTTTGTTCACTTCTGTACATACAAAACATATCAACAGATAGAACATCAAAGACGATGTTCCTTTAAGGGGGAGGGGATTGTAATACCCCTGTTTCCCCCAGTTTTTAAATATAACGATAATTGACCAAGAGACTATGGAGGACTACATATGCGTGAATGTCTAATTTAATGAACCTTTGTATAAAAGGTCAATGCATGAATTTGTATGTTATTAATAGATAATGAATAAGTGTTGCATAACTATTTAAAAGGGGGTTTTCCAAGATAGACCATGGATGTTATGGGAGAGATGGTGAGGGGAACTGGAAATGGTTGAGATGACCCCCACAAAACCAATACCTTACTAGAATTAATGACTCAGAACAGTCCTCTGACCCAGATATGAATTACCAGTCAAAGTGGTAGTTGGGGAAGTCCTCCTCAAGAGTTAATGAGGAGATGGGGTAGAATACCCATATATAAGACTCCATATTTGACCACAAACTGGGGATTCGGACCCCCGAAACCTTGCAGAGAAAGGAAAGGAAGAGGTAATTTGTGGGAAGAGGCGAAACGAGGTCAAGTGGATATGCAAAAAGAGTAGAGTCTCTGGTCCGAGGAAGAATTGGGAAATAAGCTTGTTATGGGTGCAAGAAGCCATGGGAAGGGTTTTCATTACAAGCTGATAAACAAGGCTGACGAGTGACTTTGAGAGTACTCGAGAAAACCTTCGTTCTTTTTATAGAGAAAACTAGTTGCTAAGATCCTATAGGAGGAGGAGAGTAACCTTCATTGTCAACTGTCATTGAGCAAGAGGAAAGAGTCTCTCTCATAGTGTCATGGTCTATCTCAGGGGTGGTCAGCGTTAAATCCGCCAGGAGTGGTTTTGCCTATGGTTGGGTGAAAACATGCACCCTTTTCAGTAGTCGCTTCACAAACTTTGGTTTTCTGATAAGTATTTTCATACTCTGTGTGTTGAAATTGAAATAGTGATTGAATGTATGTATATGGTTATGACTAAGTTCTATATTGAATGATTAAAGGTAGATTTTTTTTTTTTTTTCTATGTGAATCCCTATTTTCGAATGGTCCTCTTTTCACCTGATCCTATCCACTAGAGAGTCATGGGATGGGAATCTGTAGGAGAATCAGGGTAGGACTTGCTGAAATGTTGAAGTCCTACCGACCCCTCTGACCTAACTTAGCTGGAATGTAAAGTTCAAACCCTGTGGAAGAAGGAAATTTCCTTCATAATCCTCTTCATATGAACAAGGGCTCATGTCCATACCATTAAATCCTTTAAGAATAGAAGAATTAGTGTGTAGCCCATGAGAGTCTTTGAAGAACCCATGCGACTAAGGTCTGGGAACCTAGTGTTAGACTAGAAAGGAGCTAAGTCCTTCTAGATTTGGAACTCTAGGATTTCAGAGCTCTAGAGTATCATGATTATAACCTTTTGAAAACTAGCCTAAGGCAACATGTTGTCATGGTATTCCATGAGGTCGACCGACACATGGTGGTTTCCCTAACCATGGAAAATAGACTTGCCACCACTAAACCTTGACCCCTTTAACCGTTGTGAGTTATCGTGAGCCACAGATTCGAGGGTATTCAAGAGACCCCTTGACCATTGGATCTATGCCGAGGGAAATTTGGGAAAATTTCTACTCCGAGATAATGGAAGGGATATGACATTGATCTCCTCGAATGCTGAAGTTCCGAAGAGACGAGAATCATAGATCTAAGTATCCTTCGGAAGCTTCCTTGACCATCAGATCCCTATGAAGGTCATCCCGACATTGACCACTTCAGGAGGATAGAGGTGGTTCAACACCAATTTTTTTTAATGTTGGAGCGGTGAAATGATAAGGGTCGTAGATTGGGGAACTCTTCAAGACCTGCCCACACCGTCAAATCTATGCCAAGGGAAACTTCATCGAAGTCCCACTCCGAGAGAGTGGAGTAATGTTAATACCCAAATCCCCAAAACACTGAAGTAATGGAGGTCGTGGATATAAGGACTATGTGGAATATTACTGATCGTGAGAGCGAAGGGTTGGGAAACTATCAGTCCAAAATGACGTGGCATCCTTATGTCATTTAAGGTAACGTGGAACCACATTACACATGCCACGTGTCACCTAGATTTTTGCATCTGTAGACCCCATAGGCCCATTAGACTGTGACACATGTCACCCCCTATAGGGGCCATGTGTAAGCTCTATCTTTCCACGTGTTTGGCTTTGGGATCATCTAATAGGTAGGGTACTTTTTATCCACCTGTACTCGCCACCGTGTATTACACGTCATTCCATGCAATAGTGGGTAGTTCGGTAATATAAGACTCTGAGAGTTTGGAAGTATGAAGTGTAGTATCATAGATCTTCATGAGGACACGAAGGTCGGGGCCATGTGGAGTCATCTCGGACTCCTTCACAACTTCACTAGCCCGATGCTCCAGAGGAGTGAGTGTGTTAACCCTTTGGGACTCCCGAAGCCTGGAGTCTCGGAATAAATCATGATCGTTGACTGTTGGCCACATGGAGAAATCTCGAGGTCCTTTGTAACTTCTCTAGTACGACACTCCAGGGATATCGCGTGGTGGATCGATAAATATCTGCGAAGCCTAAAGTCTTGAAGCCCCCTTTTCAATCGTAGGATCTTGGTGGATGATGTGGACCATTGATTCCCTCCATTGTTCGGTGATCCTAGAATTCAGCCTTCGAGAGGAACCTCATGCAACACTATTAGAACTCCCAAAGTATGAGAGTTTCGAAGTCCCAAAACCTTCACTAAGAAGACTTTCTAGCTCCTAGTTTTCAGCCCGAGGTCACGAGGAGGACCTCGCTAGTTGGTCTAAGCACATGCTCTGAGATGTAAACTTCGAGCAAGCAGAAGAAGAGGGTTTTTCTTAGTAAGGGACCGAAAATGAACCAAGGAAAAGTGAAACTTTAACACCCCATCCATTCGATGTCCCTTTAATGGGTAGGGTGTGTTACATGGGCCAAGGTCCATTAAGGGACGTGATAACTCACTTAATGGAAGAAGACACCCACCACATCGTGGAGGAGACAATTGGGGAGATAGAGAGATCAAGAGGGCCAAATGGCCTTACCTCACTCTAAATGTCATATCATAAGGGTATGGTACTCGAGGATCACGATTTAGACCCCGTTTCAAGAAATGTGGCGAAGAATGGCATTCAATGGCTAGACGTGGGAAGGATGGATGATCGAGAAATAAAATTACATAGATCTATGGAAGAGCTGGCAGGTATGAGATCTGCAACAAGGATGATGATAATGGTGTCTGACACTAGTACCAAGGTTATGAGAGAAGAGGACAAGGATTATGGAAGAATGATGAATTCAATTAAGAATGTCAGGAAAAGACGACTAAGAAACATTAAGGACAAGGAGGCTATGCCTTCATAGGATATGCCTTCATATGCCTTCATAAGACTCGAGAATGAAAAAAGGTTAAGATGCAAGGGAAAGAAAGCATAGAGAAGGTGAGGTGTTTTTCATGAGAAAAGAGGAAATCCTAGGAGAAGAGGCTCGAGGGGATCCCTGGAATCCTAAGGCTAGGTTGGCTCCTCTTTCACTTAAGAACAAGAGGGGTCGACTTAGGATTCTAGCCAACTCTCAGAGGAGCTCAACCAAAGAGAATTAAGTGGGTGTTTTCATACCAGAAAGGTAGTAACGGGAAAACGATTGGGGGGAGAGAGTTGAGATATAATACAATGTTGACAGAGAAAAACCAGTTAGAGTGGGGAAACTCTCCTGGTTTGATGAGTTAGAGGCAAAAATTCAAAAAATCGGTGAGTCATTTAGTCCCCCAAAGGACATGCTCGAAAGTCAAGGTAGAGACCGCCATACTAGAGTCCAAGGGTAACTATCATACCTAAAGCACTTCTCAAGAAAAGTAGACGATGGAGGATTTGTAGAAAGAAGTGAACAAAAAGAGAAGGGCGACCTCAGAGGAGGAAATCATAGCCAAAGAAAGAGATTGGGTTCGAGATCCAGGCTAGTCGCGAGCCAAGGACACCAAATATTTTTGACTGAAGGAAATATATTGGCAGACTAAGGAAATCATAGTGAAATCTCTGGTGCAACAACAACAACAAGAGGTCATCCAGGTGATTTCCCAGTAGAAACAAGACAATGAAACGCTCAAGCAAGGGGTAAGAGTTCTTGAAGAAAAAATTGAACTCTTATGCAAAGATAAATTTGGGGTTTCATTCATTGAAAGGGACTATGAGAACAAGCAAGAATGGCCCAAACATTAGAAGATGGAGCAAATCCCAATTGCATCCCATGAACAACCCATCATGATAGAAGAGGAGGACCACCAAAAGGGAACTGGTATGGTCAGGACACCAATACAGCAGGCCCGAAAAGGTGCCATCCTGGGGTGAAGTCTCACCCTAGGAGGGTCTCCTCTCCAATATAAGATCATCTAGCCAAAATAGTTGGGCGGCAGTAACTCTGGGACTCCTTAGAAATCTATGGGGAACTTTGGGTATGGTATTAATGTATCTATTTTTAGAAATCAAATGAATATGTATATGAAAATCTTGAGGCATAGGAGAAAAAGACAAGGGAAGTTAGGTGGGGAGGGGATCGGGGATGGTCCCTGAATTGTATATATAGTTGGGTCTCTTTTTGGAATGTTGGATGACATTAATATTCTGTGGGGATCCCTTGTTTCCTTTTTGGCAAGACCCCTAGAATAAATATCATATTTTTATGTACCATCTTAATAGAAAGCTATAGTGCCTTTTTTTTTCTTAAAAAAACATATTTCATTTAGGATAAATAATTATAAATAATGATAAAATGTTCAAATAATCTCACCTAAAATCATCTAAAAGTATTGTCTCATTTTTTTTAATTGAAAAGTAAATTGGGTAAAAATAGAATAATTAATCGTAAACACATAGTTTAGAGATCTAAACTAATTAAAAAAAAATACAATTTAAAGTTCCATTGTAAATAGTAGTTTAATATTAATGATGCTACTTTTTACATTCATTATTTCCATGAATAACAACTATTCTAATAAGCTTTCGCCTAGCAATGTTGTTGGATTGCATATGGATCAACCAAGCTACTGGATTCCTAAATCCAACTTTGCTTAGATTTTTAGGTGTAAGATTTGTGTTATGGATCTTTCTTGTGGTTTTCTTGTTTTTGTTTCCGCATTTACCTATACAATACAAAAATAATATATTAGTATTTAAGCAATAAATATATAATATTCAAGAATTTAGTTTTATCAACACTACAAAATTGGAATAAAAATGTTAAAACATATCATAAATATATACTCACAGCTTTAGAAATAGGAGTGATGTGTATATGAGGTATATCATATGTCTCATCTAATCTTGGAT
>ML788562.1:122643-135008 GCA_009831015.1 Picea engelmannii | reverse complement strand
CGTAGTTTAGTTAATCTATGAATTAAACAATAGGAATCGTAATACGTGATTAGTTTGTTTTATGAATCATAATGCTAGACATTCATTCTTTCTCACGATTAGTGAAACCATATATGGATACAAAAAATGAATTGTCAATTGTCACTGTCACTGCTTTTTAGCTGCCAAGTGAAACCATATATCATACATGGATACAATATGTTTTATACATTTTACAAATATAAAAATAAAAAACCTAGCAGCGAGGGTTCTTAATTTTAAAACTATGAGACACTCCCTATCGATTATCCTCTAGCTATTATAAAAGATATAAAAATATCTTCCAGCTAATATAAAAGATATAGTAACTCTTTCCAATATTATAATCCTAATAGTAAGCATTGAAAGATAATTAAAGAAGGTAGGTTAGCCTCCCATGAGTCATACAATGTTCTTTTAAGGAATCACTAATACAACATGATTGAAGGAATCAATGTAACAATTTATTGCATATTACAATCTTGAAATCTTGGTGATAATAATCAAATTAAAAATGAGAACCTATATAAATTCTAAAAAATTATATAAAAAGTAAAACTCTGAGGTGTTGAATTTAGGTGATCGATTTTATATTCAGTATTATTGTCCATGAGAGAAAGTAATTTATTTCCCAGAGTAAAAAACTCTAATCCATGAGATACTATAATGATCAAAATATTTGAACTTTTTGCAATCTCCTTTTCACATTAAGTTAAATTTAAAAGGATAAAATACATTTTATAATTAACTCACAAAATCTATATTTTTCCAATACCCACACGATAGTTTTCACTTTGTTTAAAGAGAATGAGAGGTTTTGCTGGTAGTAATGATCTTGGACCATCATTGGGGGTTTCTTTTTTCTACATCAAGAATGAGACTGGTGATCAGAACGATAGCGATGAATCGATCAACTCGACACTGGATTGACATGGAGATTGACATGGAGCAAGTAGAACAACAATGAATGAAATAAAGAAAATTTCAGGAAACCTTGAGTTGTGTTTAAATAACATTGTACAGTGAGGAACTGTGGGAATGTTTTAAAATCCAATTCCTATCAGTGACATAAAGACTTAAAATTGGTAGATATTTATTATGCTTCTGTAGAATCTGAATAAACTTTAACGTACTTGATGCAGGGTTGTTGGATAGGACGACAACGCCGAGCTGTTTGATTATTTTAAAATCCAGTTCCTATCAGTGATTTAATATTGGCAAATATTATCAGTGATTTAATGTTGGCAAATATTATATATGGTATAGAATTTGAATAATGTTTTCGATAGGATTTTTCTTTTGGATATGAACAGAAGACAAAAACCATGTAATTGCATCATAAATATAAATATATGGTATTTTCCCTTTTTTTTCGTGTGTTGTTATAAATTGGGCAACCATTCACGTTACATTATGATTCAAATCAGAAATAAACAAACTCAAGAAAGGAAGGATATGCAGAGCTAACAATCCACCGTCTACCTATATCATTTTAAAAACACATTACAAATAAGTTTATGGAAGGAACAACATAGCAATGACAATAGAAATAGATATGGAGGTGATCTGATTGATCTAGCAGTGAGCAAATATATGGTCTCTGTCAATTCCAAAAACCTTTTCACCTTAGATTCCAAAATCAAGACTTAAAACTTACCTCATTGTAATTAAATTGACAACTATAAAATGAATTCGTTTGCATATATTGAGATAAATGGCCTATCATTATTAGGGTTAGGGTTGATTAGTGTAGTTATTATTAATATACAATGGTGTTAATTGTGTTTGTTATTATTAATTAATAATAATAATATTTATTGTTAATATTATTATATATTAATAACCACATTGATATATAATAATATTTTATTAAATTCTTAAATAAAGTATTAATAATACTTTATTAATTAGTTATTATTAGTTATAAATATATTTATTAAAAAAATAGTTATTATTTTATTTTTATTATACATAATATAGTAATAATTATTAATTAATACTATGTTATGTTTGTTGTTATTGATAATGTTTTAAATATCATGTGTAATGCTTCTACATTCAAAACCAATATATTCTATGTGAATTAGGATTAGGGTTAAGACAATATGCATATTTATTTTTATTTTACATATTATAAAATTTATATATTTAATTAAAATTTTAATTTACCTCCAATCCAATAAACTATGTTAAAGTTTTAATTTACATCACATTGTAAGGAAGTTTCCATCCATGTAATATATTATCTTAATTCAAAATTTGTATCTTTGTTACAAATGAAAATTTTCATTTGATTTTTTCTCAAAAAGTTTGGCAAAAACATCCATTTCATAATGTATTAAAGTTGCATTGTGATAAACATAACCTGATATTGCAATCTAATGAAACCCAACTTTGCAATGTGATCAACATTAACTGACATCACAACGTCACGAACATATCCCGACATGACATGTGAACAAAACCTTTCACCAACAACACAAAGAGATGCAATCCTACATAATCCAATGTCACAATGTTGTGGACATACCTTGCTATTGCAATATGAAAATTATACCATATTTTCTTAATTTGGTGTTAGCCATGGTTATGTTGATATAATTCTTGCAACATATCCCAACCCTTCATCTATGTCACAATGCGACATAACCATTGAGGAACATACCAACTCCTTATAATCCAACCTAATTAANTGAATTAGGATTAGGGTTAAGACAATATGCATATTTATTTTTATTTTACATATTATAAAATTTATATATTTAATTAAAATTTTAATTTACCTCCAATCCAATAAACTATGTTAAAGTTTTAATTTACATCACATTGTAAGGAAGTTTCCATCCATGTAATATATTATCTTAATTCAAAATTTGTATCTTTGTTACAAATGAAAATTTTCATTTGATTTTTTCTCAAAAAGTTTGGCAAAAACATCCATTTCATAATGTATTAAAGTTGCATTGTGATAAACATAACCTGATATTGCAATCTAATGAAACCCAACTTTGCAATGTGATCAACATTAACTGACATCACAACGTCACGAACATATCCCGACATGACATGTGAACAAAACCTTTCACCAACAACACAAAGAGATGCAATCCTACATAATCCAATGTCACAATGTTGTGGACATACCTTGCTATTGCAATATGAAAATTATACCATATTTTCTTAATTTGGTGTTAGCCATGGTTATGTTGATATAATTCTTGCAACATATCCCAACCCTTCATCTATGTCACAATGCGACATAACCATTGAGGAACATACCAACTCCTTATAATCCAACCTAATTAAATATCATAATGAAACATCAACATTCTCAAACATCTCACTTAAACATAACTCATAATGAATTTCTCTATTTTAGATTACCATAAATAAATAGGTTATGTGGTATAATCTTACAATGTCACTAAACCCAACATATCCTTATAGGAACATTGCGATGTGATACCCATGGTTAGCCCTTACTATGTGATGGACATTTCCTGATGACATGATATAAATTAATAATTTATTGATATAATGGTCGTCACATTCCTATGGACATTCTAACTACCATTACAATGTGGTGTCAATCATTTTTTTCACATTGTAACGTTCTAAAAAGTTCATCACATCGCGACATAGGGAAATGTTCGTCACAATGCGACGTTGGGAAATGCTAATCACAATGAGATGTATGGAATCATCTTTTACTTTGTATATAATGATTTATACTTTTCCATAAAATGTATGGTAAAAATACAAATTAGTAAAAAACAATTTCAAATACATAATTTCCATATTATAACACTGTGACGAACCTTTCATACACATATACAACTTAAAACTTTACATAATATTATTAAAACTCTAACCACTATTTAAATAAATATAAAACTTCAAACAACTTTATACACTATTTCATTATCAATATAAATAATTTAATATATCATTAAAAACTTGAAACTTTAAATAATTAAAACTTATTAATGAGTGTCACATTCATAAGGACATTCTAGCGACCATTTTCCCAACGTCGCAAAAGTAAAAGATGATTCTACATTGTGTCAAGTGTTTCCAAACATTGCATTATGATGAACATTTCCCTACGTCGCATTGTGATGAACATTTCCCAACATTTCAATGTGACGACCATTTCTCAATGTCGCATTGTGACGAATGTTTCCCATCTTCGCAATGTGATGAACATTTCCCTTTTGTTATCAATGTCCTTAGGAAAAATATAAATCATTGTCTAAAAAGTAAAACATGATTCCATACATATCATTGTGACTAACATTTTCATTGCATTGTGACTAACATTGCATTATGATGAACATTTCCCTATGTCGCATTCTGATGAACATTTCCCAACGTCGCAATGTGACGACCATTTCCCAATGTCGCATTGTTACAATGTGATGAACATTTCCATTTTGTTATCAATGTCCTTAGGAAAAATATAAATCGTTGTCTAAAAAGTAGGACATGATTCCATACATCTCATTGTGACTAACATTTCGAAATGTCACACTTTGACGAACATTTCCCAATGTCGCGATGTGATGAACATTTTCGAACATCGCAATGTGACAAAAACTTCTTGACTCCACTTTCTAATGACCATTTTCCCAATGTCGCAAAAGTAAAAGATGATTCTACACTGTGTCAAGTGTTTCCAAACATTGCATTATGATGAATATTTCCCTACATTGCATTGTGACGAACATTTCCCAACGTCGCAATGTGGCGACCATTTCCCAATGTCGCAATGTGGCGACCATTTCCCAATGTTGCATTGTGACGAACATTTCCCGTCGTGACAATGTGGCGAACATTTCCCGTCGTGACAATGTGACGAACATTTCTCGTCGTGACAATGTGACGAACATTTCCCTTTTGTTATCAATGTCCTTAGGAAAAATATAAATCATTCTCTATAAAGTAAAACATGATTCCATACATCTGATTGTGACTAACATTTCCCAATGTCACACTCCGACAAACATTTCCCAATGTCGCGCTGTGGCGAACAGTTTCAAACGTCGCAATGTGACAAAACATTCCTTGCGCCGCATTCTGATGACCATTTTCCCAACATTGCAAAATTTAAAGATGATTCTATAATGTGTCAACTATTTCCAAACATTGCATTATGATGAACATTTCCATACGTCACATTGTGACAAACATTTCTCAACGTCGCAATGTGATGACCATTTCCCAATGTCACATTTTGACGAACATTTCCCGACGTCGCACTGTAACGTCCATTTCTCAATGTCGCAATAGTAAAATATGAATCTAAAATGTCTGGAGTGTTTATAAACATCGCATTATGATGAATTTTTCCCCACGTCGCATTTTGACGAACATTTTCTAACATTGAAATGTGACGACCATTTGCCAATGTTGCATTGTGATGAACATTTTCCAACATTGCACTGTGATGAACATTTCCCAAGGTCGCATTGTTACGAACATTTTCCAACGTCGCAATGTCAGGATCATTTTCCAATGTCGCACTATGACGAAAATTTCCTAGCGTTGCACTAAGACGAAAATTTCCCAACATCACATTTCTTACAAACATGTCCCAACATGACAATCTCACAAAAAATTTTGAACATCGCATTTTGATGAACATGTCCCAACATCACAATGTCACAAAAATTGTCTAATGTCACATTGTGATGAACGACTCTCAAGTCTCTGGCAACATCTACAGGTAATTAAGGCATTCAATGCTGCAAGCGTTTGGGGATAGTGTGATAGCACGAATACGAGGTCATTGGAAAGCTGCCTATCAGAGGTCAGATAGATGCCAACTTCCAAGGTATGCTCATGGCATCACATGCTCATCATCCTGGAGCATGAAACCATTTACCTACATCAATCATTGGCTTAGTGCATGATGGATAAGGTTTGTTGTTAATCATGACTATGGCAACATAAAGTACAACAATTCCAAAACTCGAAAAGTATCATGTTCTATATTATAGAAACTTAAGTTTTTTTTGGAAAGTAGTACACTACATGATAATGCTAGAGATAGTACTCGGCTACTGTATTGTAGTAGTGGGCTAAGTTTGACAGGCTGAAATTGATTATAGCTCTCATTATGAGAAAATCAAGTTTGCAACCAACATTTTTTCTTTCATAGCATGCACGTGGCTTTGCTTTATGTGATTTTGGATGGCATTGGTAGGGCATCACTCAAAGAAATGCTCATGAGTGGTGGGTGCTAAGTTACTTGGCAAGAAAGGCTCCATTTTTTATAAATTAGGCATCATTATTGATTTTCTTGGGTGAATGACAATAATTTACAAAATTTTCAAGATGAAGGGGAGATATTGGACTAAAATTGCCAGTAAACCTCCCCATTACCTAGTTAATCCTCATAATGTGGTTCCAAATCGATTGGAAATATGTTTCTCCATAACACATAAGAGAAATGGTGGGAAACTCATGTGCACATGGAGATAAGTTAAGTCATATTATGTAACCCAATTGTAGATTCATGTCATTGAAGGGCCCAACTACAAAGTCAATGGTTGACTTTGTGTTTGGGCCCTCCATTGACCCAAATCTCCAATCAAGTTAAAGATGGTAGGGTTAAGTGATGTGCGATTGACATGTATTTGAGGTGGGCCCTTGGGGCATATTAGGCTATTATATGTTACAAAACATTGAAGCAACACCACTTTAAACATTTCTGCACCATTATAGAGTGAATGGCTAAAAAAGATTTTTATCATTAATAGGTGGGCTTAGCACTAATAAATAAGTGTAATGATGAATTAAAAGGGAAAAGGAGGTCTTGGTTTCCCTTCTAGCCAATGTGTTGCTTCAACAATATAAAAAAAATACAATACCACCATAGTGTCATTTCAATATAATTATGCATTTTTAAGTGGGTTGTTAAAAGGTCTTTGGCATTATTTAAGTATGCATTTTTAAGTGGGTTGTTAAAAGGTCTTTGGCATTATTAGTCCCTGCCATGAGCATAGAGGGACTATAGCGATTGATAAATCGTTGACATGGTATAAGATTGTGCATTGACCATAAATATTTCCATATTGTCTATTGTTGGAACAAGGAAAGTGAAAACATTGATTTTTATATAATAAAAGGTATCATTTTTGTCAAGATCTGATTGGACAACGGATTGGAGGTCTTATTAACGCCTTCTCTATTCCCAATGAGAAATATGTTTCCATATCCAAAGTATTTGGTCTTTTTAAATCATATATTTTATTATGCATTGGTCGAAGGTGGATTAATGCTAGCATTAGTTCGAATGTTTCCCTTAGCATTTTGTGTCAGGTAGAATACATTCTCTACCAAATTACTATGTGTGATTTTTTATTTATTGTTGTGTGCTTCGAGAGAACATGCTTACCATGTTGCATATTTTCTTAAATGATTTCACAAGACTACGCCCTTCGACGGTCCTGACAGTCTTAACTGTTTACCTAACAACTCTATCAATATTAAATGTTTATTGTACAAATGTGTTGCGACACAGTTTCGTTCATGGTCGACATCGTTGTTGGAGTGGTCGATCCTTGTTCACTACTTCGTTCCATGATTCTGGTTTTTGTTTGATTCAAATTTGCAAAGTTGAGGTCCTGCACTTGTAGTTCGAGCTCTTCGTGGTTGTTCATTGGTTTGTTGTTCTTCAACTTTGCAAGTTGTTGGACCTGTTGTTGTGGTTTGCAGTTTTTGGGGCAGAGATCTTGTCATCCTTTGTTGATGGGTAAGTTTCTTTGTTGTTGTTGTTTTTCAATGGTGGGAGTCCCTACCTCGAAATTATGTTGCAGATAATCTTTGTTTGTGCTCTTGGTTTCTGTTCCTGAAAATCATGCGTCTTCATATGCGGGTTTTCACGTCCATAGCTTTTCCAAAAATTGCAATGCAGAGGGATTTACGAAAAGTAGTTGGGAGCTATCAGAAGAGGGAACCATCAAGAGGGGTGTAGACATAGGGTATTCTTTTATTCTGTGGGTCGGAAAATTGCGTCTACATGTTCTCTTTCTGTTGAGTAAAGTTATGGTTTTATTTATTTGCGTTCTTTCTCCTGTTTGGTTCAGTTTCCAATGTCGATATGTTTTTTTCTCATCTATTATGGGGACTAGGGGTGATTCAAGTTGAGAAGAAGAAGGTTGAAATATACATACGGGGATTGGTACCCTATTTTTCTTTCCTTTTTTATTTTGCTACCTCTTATTTTTTTCCCATGCTTTTCTCTGTTTTCATAGAAACTGAAAGTATGTAGCAAATAGCTTGAAAATGACAGTTGAAGAGATGAAAGAAGTAATAGATGTTCAGTCGTATGAAATAGATACACAGTCCATTATACATGAAAACATTGATGTGGTTTTCCATAGCAATGGGCTTTTTAGATTGGATGCATTCTCGTCTACTGTTGAGGATTGCCTTTTCAATACATTCCAGGTTCTATTTCATTTTCACTATTCATCGACCGAGTTGCGCAATGGATAGATAGATTATTTCTTGACCTGTTTTAAAAATGGTGATGTTGAGGCTTTACAGTCATATGAGTACGAGCTCGAATCTGATTTTCTTCAGTAGTTGCATGGAATACATGATGTCAGTACATATTTTTCAAGGATGCAGTTGTTTGCATCTCCAGTTATGCCTACACATGAGAGGGGACTTTGGGGAGATACATTTTGTATATGGTGGCTTTCTAACTAGCTGAATATATCAGTTGGCATATGGTCATTGACAAGAAAAACAAGATATCTACTATTCAACAAAACTGCATCTGACAATCAATATTGCATCTTGTTGCATGATGTCAATGCCCTCAGTGGCCATTATAAACCACTGTTGTACAGAAAAATTTCCATATGAAATATATAAGGTCCTCATATTTACTTGTCCGATATTTGCAAAGACCTTCAATCGCAATGGAAATAGATTTTGCATGGTATAGATTGCCATGGTTTACAACTGGCAACAAATGTTGTCTCTAGCTGTGGAGATAGTTTGTTCAATGCAATTTTTTGTTTGGTGGCAGCGGAGTTCTATGTTCAGTTGTTGTGTCTTTAAACTGTACAGTCCTTTTGCAATGCGATTATAGGTGGCAAGAAAAAGGCTTTTAGGTGCTTGCATCAACACCTTTGCCCATTTCTCGTAGAAAATATGTTGGCAGTTGGAAGTTGGCAGGAATACCTTGTGAACATGGTGCTTCCATATGAAAAAGGGAATATGGAGGGTTGCAGATTCTGTTTGCAATGGTTGTCTATGATATTCAGGGTGAATATCCAGGTGTGGTCGCCCTTGCCAGATGGCACTGTCCATTCCTGGGTTACTGATTCAAATTATGATCGAACAATTGAAATCCTCTCGTTGAAAATATATAAAACACATATCTATTATGAACCTTTTCTTGGACATATCAGTAGTTTAGGGTTGATTGTCCATGCCACCCAAACGACATCGAATCTGCATAGGCGTGGAATTCTTTTTAGTGAAAATGAAAATCCTCCCGGTTGCAATATGGGCAGACATGGCTTGAACAAAAAAAACATGCGTAAAATTCATGATAGTTGTGATGAGGCCATATAGGGCTTAAAAAAAAACGTAGAGTAACTTATCACAATTTGAAAAAAAATATTTGTCAAATTCGTCCAACTTTTGATAAGGCCATAGAGGCCTTGAACAAAAAACGTAAACTATTTTCTCAGAAGATGGGTGAGAGTGAAATTCATCCCAGTTGCCACCAACTCATCCTGCCCTTGGGCAAGAAATGTAGAGTAAGTTACCACAACTTGAAAAAGTTCATGCATGAAAGAAAAAAATGCATTGCTACACTTCCTTTTCGAGAGAAACTCACATATCACAATGTAAAGAAATTTGTTCGTCCAGAACAGAACATAAACAAGTGCGATCACATATCCCAGAATGGTCACGCAACTGTTTCAGTTCATGGTCTACAAGAAACACCATGCAGTAGTAGCAATGAAAACCAGGAAACAATTTCTACCCATACTTCCCTGCGAAAGAAAAATGCAAGACATACCTACATGAAACAAATGAAAGAAACTTCTTCCATTGCATGTGCAATTTGTGAACAATTGAATTTTTCAAAAAATAATAAGTCATTCACTCCTGATTTGCAAGTAGAATACCTCTGCTTGATAGAGCATGATAAACCATTTTCCAGTGGAAAAGTTTGTCTTCCATGCAAACGATCGCTTGAAAATGGAAAACTACCACAATTTGCAACCCCTGACCGAATAAGATGTAATACACCACTAACAGATGTAAGTGCACTTATGAAACTTGAGGAGAGACTTGTGTCTCTGTGAATTGCATTTGCTCAAATCAGACCTTGGGGCTATAAACGACCCCAGATGGGATTAACAGGATCAATTATTAATGTGCATGTTCAGATAGATGTTGTGCAAAATGAGTTGCCTTGATTCATTAACAATACAATTACAATCATTGTGGCTCTGAAAATATGCTTGCAATACAAAAATCCCTATCAGACAGGCAAAGTGCGTGTGTATGGTGTTATGAAAGAATTAAAGGAATTATGTTCCAGGGCCTTGTACAAAGCATAGAACATTTGTATCAATGGCAACTGGAACAATGTTCTCGTAGAAGAACATGGAAACTATGCAAACACTCTCGAAAATCCTAGTGATTTTGATACAAGTGATGAATCGAAGAATGAAACACCTGCTGAAACGTCGGTGCATGGATTCACTAATTCACAGTGCATTCGTGACTTGCAAGACAAAATTGTCGAAATTGCACCTACTGAGGGGAAGCGTCCACTTGGAATATTCAAGGACAAATTCACTGAGGAAATGAACTTTATAACACTCTTCTATGGAGATCCACATGGCACTGATATTATAGAACGATTCAATTATTATAAAATAGTCCGATGGGAGCTGCTACATTCAAGTGGTTACTTCTCATGTCACATAACAAATTTGTTTTTCAAAACAATGTGCATAATAATAGAGCAATTTATGTCGTGCATGTGGGTCTGAATAAGAAAAGGCCATTTACAAGGAAGAAAGTTGTTGGCCAAGGATGTGAAGTACAAAGTAAACCTAGAAAAAATTATGAAATCTGATATTGGATACATAGATTTCAAAAACACCCGCACCTCTCCTGACTATTTGCAACAAAACAAAAAAAAATATTTTTGCAATGATTCGGAAATTGGGCCTGCCAACATTTTTCGTCACATTTACAAGTGCAAAGCATTGCTAGGATCCATTGGTGGTTTCCGTGTCTGACTTGCATAGGAACAGGAAACGTAAAAAATAAACGGATACACTGGAAAATAACGACATTGACTACCTCATAAGAAAAGACCTAGTGACATGTACTTACTACTATAGACAGAATAAATGCTTTGAGACAATTGATATGCCATGATGAAACATTTTTCAGAAAAATATCGGACTACTTTTTTGTGACTGAATTCCAGAATAGGGGAAATGAACATGACCATGCACTGTTGTGCATAGAGGGTGCACCCGTCTATGGAGATGATAACAATTTAGAGATCGAACAATTTGTGGATAAATACATAACAAGCAGTTCACATTGCCCTTTCCTTGCCCCTCACTTGTAGTTCAAGAAAATGTGTCTTCATAAACACATCTCCACTTGAAAAATGCACATTTGTTCTTAAACCACCGGTTTTTCTACAACAAGAGCCTAATAATTCAGAGGATGTGGTATGTCGCTCTATTATTGATTATTACGTATTAGGCATATATGCTTAGCAGAATTCATGTCACATTACAAAAAAAATGGTGCACCCATATCAAAAAGAAAAAAACCCTCTGTGATATGGTTTGTCAAATACAATAAACATTGTCACTATGAAAACTATTGTATAGAAAAATTGTTGTTGTACATTCCATTCGATGAAAATGAAGACACATTGATACATAACTTCTCTACATGGGAGGCTGCGTATGTTGCGTCTGAGAGTATAGTGCACATCAATGAAGCTAGATTTACCTATAATGTTAATCCAACATGGGGAGATCTATAAGTTTGACTTAATGACCTAGAAAACCCTGGTGATCATGATGAGACATTTAGAAACCCAAAAACAACCACAACTCCTTTCGAGTCCTTTGACTTACAAGCGGATTTGCCTCGTCCTCCAGCGGATGGAAGTGAAAAACGTATCAATCTTGGTGTAGATAATATTTCTGAATCTTGGGTAGTAGATTCAGGAGCTTCATTTCATGCCACACCTGATAGGAAACATTTTCTAGATTATGTTCAAGGTGATTTTGGACAGGTTCAATTGGGTGATAATAGACCATGCAAAATTGTTG
>ML788562.1:99856-120891 GCA_009831015.1 Picea engelmannii | reverse complement strand
AGCCAGAATCCTACAGACATGTTAACAAAGGGAGTAACCAGGGAGAAACTGAGTTCTTGCTCAGTTTCAGTTGGTCTTCAAGAATGAATATGAAGATGAGAAATTTGCCAGGTCCAAGAAGGTTCAGAGTCCAGCATATACAGAAGTAGTGGAGTTGTTGAGATCAGTATCCAAGTGGGAGATTGTTGGTTGTGGAGCCTGATTATCTTCCTGATTCAGAGGTCCTTGTTTTCAGCCGTGTTTATACCCCATGAAGTATTTACACCCCAGAAGTATGTACACTCTTCCACGCGGGGGATTGCAGAGGGGGGGTACCCCCTCTGCGAGGTCCGGGGGGTCCATCCCCTTGGCTGGGGGCAAGCGAGCCCCTAGCGGGGGTTTGGGGGCGAAGCCCCCGAAGCAAAAATTGCTTTATAAAAGTATATTGTAATTTCATTGTAAATCTGGACCATTCATTATAAGGTCGCAGATCTAATGGTAGAGATTATGTTAGGGTTTTTTTCCCTAGAATGAAACCCTCTTTTATGAGGGAAATGTATTGCGGCTATGTAAGAGGGTGAATATTGTATTCTGAGAGAGGAGACTGTGAGAGAAAGAAGAGGAAGTTACAGTGGATTTTTGCTGTAGGTTGTATCCCTTCATTTGCTGGATAATAATAAAGGAAGGACCTGGCAATTTCTCTGGTGGACGTAGCCCACACTGGGTGAACCACGTAAATCTGTGTCTCTCTTGTATTGTGTGTCTTCTGTGTTTTTGTTTCTGCATTTGTTTTATTTTATTTCTCCGTGGTCCTGTTTTTCTGACAATTTCTATGGTCAAAAACTCTTGAATCCTCACAATACTTGTCTTCTTGATCACTCCCCAAAACTAGAAATAAAATCTCTCTTTTTAGTTTTTAAACCTACATCAATGTTATATTCTTGAATCATGTCGTGTGCATTCCAAAAGGAGATTTGATTCCTTGAGGTTGCCCCTCTGATCTAAAAGTTAGCTCGATGATCCAGAGTGGTGAAAGAACATGTTAGTTATGTGAACATGTCATTTGGTTAATCTCAAATATATATAGGAAAAAGACTTAGCTTGATGATATAGAGTGGTGAAAGATCATGTTAGGTATGTGAACATGTTGTTTGGTTAATATAGAATATATAGGAAAAAGTTTGACCGTTTTCTAAGTGAGAATTCTAAATATTATATAATTTGGATTTTTTTAGGCAATCATCATCGGAATCTAGATATAGAATTTTTAGTCAATTGCAATTGTTTATTGTTGAAATTGCATTTTTTACTGCATAATTGAATTCAATGCCCCTTTAAAATCCATATTACATCTAGATTGTACAATCTCAACAAAATGATTCCACAATCTCTCTACATGGCTTATCTGTATTGGATTTTACTAAGTTTATTATTTCATTTAGCAGAGTAATTTTTGCAAGCATTTGAAACGGTGTTGCATCAATCAAAACTCCATGAGAAAATTAATAACAAATTATTGTTCCATGAGCCATGCATAGTACTAAATTCTCACAATATCTATATATATTAGAATCAGTACAGAACGAAGTAATCCAAGATTATTGATCTAAAAGATATGAGCAATACTGACTGAGTGAGTGAGGTATAAACTAACTTTAGCGGGTACCTCACAAATAGCACAGGAAGAGAACACTATTTAAATGCACAAGTGACATTCGTCAGCTAGAAAAGGTGGTGATGCTTTTTTCCATCTGTTTCTTTAGCTTCCTCTTTGGATTCCTTCTTCTCGTGATCCTCATGAAAACTGTAACCCCCTTCTCCCACTGCAGTTGTTGCTATAACCTCCTCGTCAATCTTGTTCCTACACGCATTCTTTGGAACCTTCTTTTCTTCATGCTTCTCGTGTTACACATCGTTATAAAAACAATTCCTCAGAATTCAAATCTCTGTAAAAATAAAAAATCAATTGACCTGATCACATAGGATAAGCATGAGAGTCATTGCCTATATGATCAAAAAAGAGTAATTACTACAATGGAAAATAATATTTATTCATATGTAATTTGTTTTTTGAATTTTTTTTTGGTTAGAATGAATATGTATAATGAACTATCTATGCAATTATAGTTTCAATTTTATAATTATAGTTTCAACCATATTGAACTTTGTAATTTATAAAAACAAACATGATGATGATAACCATATTATAACAAACATAAACAACATCTAAAATACACATTTATATTCCCTATCTAACATTATCTAATTATATACACCTCTATCACATATAAACATCATTAATTAGCTAGCACACATATCTAATAATTTAACAGGGCATCATCATTGTGATCACATCTAACAAAATAAAAGCATTTTCTAACATCATCATCACATACATCTAACAAACATCATTTAACATACACATATATCAAGCACATTTAACATTAAACATATCTAACATGACATAAAAATGTACACATCAACATCAACATATTATAAATTAATTAAGTATATCATCATGATCAACAGGAAAAATGCACATCTAATGAACAATGTTATAACATACACATCTATCAATAACATTTAACATCTAAAGACAACATGACCTAACAATATACACATCAACATCAACATATAAATTAAGTACATCATCAACATGATCAATAGAAGAAAAAAAAACTATATATATATATATATATATATATATCATGGACAAGTCAAATAACTGCTATAACATATCTGGTCTAGCCAATGGCATAATCTGCATATATACAACAGTAGTGGAGGCCTGGTCTATAGTGGAATATGATGGATGATGAATAGGTCCTTCTTGCTCATTTAGGTGAGGTGAAAGAGGAGGATGAGGAATATGTGTTATCTCCTCATGATTTGGGTAAGGTGAAGGAGGATGAGTAGGATGTGGATAAATATGATCACGACCACCCTCGTCAATCAAAAGTGCATACTCCCACCTCAGTCAAAAGTGCAGAGAGTCGGTCTCCCAACTCCAACTTGAATCTAGTATCAGGCTTACGACACATGTCCTCGGGTATCTGCACCTGAGGACCCTGACCCGTCATGGACTCATGCATCATCTCCTCATCAACATTTTTTGGGGGAGGAAGCACGTCCCCAATGAAAGTGCCAATATCTACAACATATATAGTACATAACAATAATTACATAGTTAATTCATTAAACAATTTAATAAAACAAGTTAAAGAACGTGTTAGAATTAATTTTATTCTAATTAAGTAAGACAATAAAATGAAACTATATTAATTTAAACAAAACACTAATATTACCTCTATCTTCTAGTGGCTCATCTGCTATGAAGAGTATGTTCAGACATCCTCTCCAATCCAAACTTGCGTAAGGACATAGCACCATGATGAACATGTGATCTATCGCACTACCTAGTAGCCCTAGTGCGTCTGGTGCAATCATAGTCGAAAAATTTGCTCGTTCCCTATTGGGCATCATCTCCCCCCACATGTGCATCTGCACATGAGTCCTTGGCCTAGGAGGATGATGGATAAAATTCATCCTCATCTCTGGAAACTTTCAAAAAATAAGAAAAACAACTTTGAGGAAAATGAGAAGTTTGACCTCCCACATATCATAGCCAGACATTTTTCAAGCACTATACAAAATTATCATAAAAAAATGGCAGACCATATGATACATTGATGCAGGAGCATCGTAAGCAACCATCCAAGAAAGCAACGTGAAAGCAGGAGACAGCTGGAAAAGCACCAGCGCACATTTTGAAGTGTTTTGAGATTAATGAGTGGACATTAATGTAATAACTAAGGGAAGCGTACTTACATTTATATCTAGATATTGTAAACAGATCTTGAGAGTTTCTCTCATCTATAGAATGTAGAGGCATTTATGTGTAATGAATGCAGGTAGGTATATTTAATTTAATAGATTAAACAGTTTAGAAATATAGGAGGGAAAACGGATATAGACACCCTCATTCTTGTATCATTGTAATTTTTTTTTGGATGATCATTCAGAATTCATAAGTTGTAGAGTTGTAGTAGAGAGCTATAGAGAAGAACCCATGTACAAGAGAACTTGAGTTAATATATGAATCTTTGACTCAACTGTCATGGTGTTATGATGCTTACTATTTACATTTGTTGAATGGTATGTTTACAGTTGATTTGTTTCTCTGTTATGCATTTGTTTAAATGCTGTGTTGTGTGTATGATTTCATGTTGAATGCATGAAGTCTGAGAGAGGAGAAGGATGAGTTTCAATTGTTTCTCTTCTTGAGAATTCCTGCAAGGAGCACAATGAACATCCGCAAGGTGTTCGTTGATGAGCGTCTGAGTTTTATCTCAGAAAGCTCAAGAGAGACACCGTTGTTCTCATACCAGCTGAAGTGCAGGTGAAGAACAAAGCCATGCAAGGTGTGTGCAGGCCAATTGAATCCTTGGATTTTATAAATCCAGAAAGAAGATTGAGATATTTCTATTGAAAAGGGTGCACAAGGTCGGAGACTCAAATAACCAGAGGTTATTTGAAGATTTGCCGCAAGGAGTGCGGGCAGGGATCCTTTTGGGAAGCTTGAGTTTACAAGTGAAATCTCAGGAAGGATAACACCTTTGAAGTGCTCAAAGGGAGACATAGATCAAAATAGTCTCATAGAAGTCAAGTTCAGGAGGGATAACACCAAGGCGTTTTGGCAGAAATCGTTGAGGAGTGCATCAGGTGGTCAGAATTCTCCGTGGAGAACTCGCGAAACCGCGAGGACCATAGGATCCAAAAGAGCTGTAAGGTGGTTAGGAGTTGGGTGAATCCTCCACCCTGACATCAAGAGTCAATGTGAACTGTTGATTTTGGTCGGTTTGAGCTGACAGATCACTTCGGGGATTCGGGATTCATAATTTTGGAGTGCTGGCCAAAATCCTTGGTCACTCTAATTCCCGAATTGCGAAAGGGATTTTCAGGTGTGAAATTTCAGCATTTTGGTATTTCGGGGTTCAACATTCCAAAAATTCCGATTACAAGGAGTCAGGGCCCTTTGCATTGAAAATCCTAAAGTCATGAAACACGACGTGTCTTTGGAGTGGAATTTTGGCATTTCGGCTTTCCGGGGTTCGGGAAGTAGAGGAGCCAGTGACTTTGGAATTGAGAGTTTCAAACTCCTGATTCACGAAATCCCGAAGAGGGAAAGGAAAAATTCCTGAAAAGGTTGAGGGACAATAGTCGTTGGGTACCAATCCGATTTCGTTGTTATGGTACTTAAGAAGTGGAGTTTCATGGTCAACAAAACTCCCGAAATCGTGAAGAGAGAAACATTGAAACGTGGGTCCCAAGTATCAGTCAAAGGATACGTGCGGTGGAAGTCAAAGGAGGGGTCAAGCTTTGGCGAAAATACCGAAACGCCATCGATCTCGCATTCCATGGGACGTTGAGCCCATTTTGGCATTCTGACATTTCGAAGTTTAGGGAATCATAAGGGAAGAGGAACGACTGTTGGTTGTTCGCTCAAAGTCCCGAAAGTCGAAACTAGTGCGTAATAGGTGACATGTTCTCGTCGCGTTGGAGCAGTTAACCTTCTTGACATTTCGCATTTTGGCATTTTCCAAGAGTTGTGGAAATACATCGGGACTCTCCAACTCCCGAAATTTGAAGTCCTTTGTGGCTTAAACAAAGGGTTGGATTAACCCTTGGCGTGGTTTTAGTGAAGATCCTGTGTGGATCTCGGCCCGAGGGCAAGGGAGGTTTGCAGCATACATCGTGGTCATTGTACCAATGAATCAACATAATACAAAAGAGGACAACTAATGCACTACCCATCATTGGTAAAATGGGCTATGGTAGTCACTAAGAGTGAGAGGCACCTAACCTCCTCTACACCGAAAGAGGCAATTTTTCAGTTGTCCACCAAACACCTGAAAATCAGTTGGGGATAGTACCTCAACCCCAATATATCGTTGAGAGTACATGGTCTGACTCTCAGTGGTAACACCTAATGGGACATCTGAGCACTAGGGAAAATCATGCCCTCTCCTAGATAGCCCAGTGATAAAGTAAATATCCTCCTCAGTGGGATGGTACCACTGATCTAGACCCACATGGAAAGCATGTCAATGGATATCCCATTGATAGATCAAATGTACCAACAACCTGGAGTGCCCCTTAAGGGATGTATCCTTTTCATAGTACTTAAGGAGGCTTGCATCCCTCAAGAGAGCATGAGTCATTGGAGTAATAGGGCGAGGCTACAATTCCCTCTCCCTCTCCCTCACCTCCCATTCTCGTGCAGCATTGTGCAGGTACACCCTCTCCTCCTTATGATGTTGTTTCTCTCTCCTCCCACGTCTCAACATGATTAACATATGAAATAAATCATCCTCACTCATACATAAAACATTAAAAAAAATCTATTGAATGGTAAATTTATCTATAAATACAGAAAAATAACTTCCTTCAAAAAATAAGATAATTGCATTACGGTGCGCCAAAAAAATTGTCACGCACTATCAACGGTGTGCCCATATATATTGTGAGCACAATGACCTCTGTGTCAATGTAAACTAATGCACCGAAAAAAAAATTCTACTATGTTATGCAGTGCGTTGGAAAATGGTACCACACCGGGGTGCTACACTACAAAAAATACACCCCATTGCGTTACATTTATTATACGCACCACTTAAACCAAAAAAAAAATAAAAAAATTTAAAGTAGGTAAACAATTATTTAAAATTAGCAAAAAAAAACATGGTGCGTATATATTCCCTACACACACCAATGCGTGTAACTAACATAGTTGCACCGTCACATAAACTTTAGCAATTTTTTGAGTATGGAACTTTATAATGGTGAATTTCAGACGTTACTATCTCACCACGCACGGTGCCACCAAAAACATTATTGGGTGCATTGCAACACAATGTTACATTTCTCAATGGTGTGTTTGGTAAACATGAATTCCCTGGTGCGCACGTTTACCAACGCATTGTGTAAAATATATCTAATAAGGGCGGTGCGATATGTACTTTAACGCCCCAATGCGTTATCAGTATTTTGACGCATAGCCCCACCAATTAAATGATTTTCTTCGGTGCATCATTAAACAAATACATCGGTGCATTTATGTTTACCAATGCACCATCGAGAAATGTAACAAGGTACGCGATGTGCGTTGTAAATTTATAGGTCTCATCGTAAACGGTGCGAGACGAGAGCATCGAAAGCACCTCGTAGTTTTTTTTTTACACTTAAAATTTTACTCATTTTTAAATTTTAAACCGGTGAAAACTTAAGTTATGAAGAAACAAGGAGATTACTTGGACATTTTGTCGTCGGGGAGGCATGGTTGCGACGTACTAAAAAAAACTAAAATTGCCCATCGTTTGGAAAAAAATGAAATTCACGCACCGAGCAACAGATGAAAGGAACACAACCAAGGAAAACATTGATGGAAGGGCGCTTCAGATAGGAAAAGGTTGCATTGGTTCTTTTGAGCTCTACAACACTGAAAATGCTAAAAATGATTTTTACTGTTGGTAATGTTTTTTAATAAAACCATGTTTTGGTGTGCTTCACAACCGCACCGAGCCATACATGTTTAAGGAGCGCACCAGATATATATATATATATATATATATATATATATATATATATATATATATATATATATATATATATATATATATATATAAACATCCCTAGCACGGTGCGCATGTGTATAGTGCGGAGTTTTCTGTTTAAGAATGACACAGTGCGGTATAATAATAGACACCCTGATGCACTTGGGTTTACAAAGCGCATCGCCTAAATTTGAAAATTAACCCTAACATTGTGCTCCATATTGGAGCACTGGTGCGCATGATACAATGGAGGGCACTAGTATTTGTTTTTGACACAACCCTACATTGTTGCGTAATTTTTTCTTATTTAACCATATGACGGTGCGCTCTACTAATAACTCACCAGTGATTCTAGTGTTATGTTGCACATCGTGTATTTTTAAAAGAACGCTATTACAACGCGTCAGTATTTCTCGGTGCATCCTTATATCTGTAGCGCACCAGATAATATTGTTATTTATTTGAAATAACCCTGCTACGGTGCGCTAGTTTTGATGCGCCTATTTTAAAAAACACATCGGTGCATTATGTACTTATAAAATCACCGGTGTAAAAACATCTTCTAAAAATTTCGACCGCTCACCTCCACTAGTATCATTCGCTATAAATGGATTTTTGTGATATTTTTATAGGGGCGTCCGCAAAAGCCTCTGCTAGAGGGTCTCTTCCTTGTAGTGATGGGAAAACTTTGAAAGGAGGGAAATGAGTTTGATTCAACTTTTTATTGCATATTCGATACTACTAAATGTCTCAGGTGAAGATGCAATAAAGAAATTGTGGGATAAATTGTGAAGATTGTACCAATCGAAATCTCTGGTAAACAAGTTTTTTCTTTTGAAGAAATTGTATCTTCTAAGGACGGGTGATGGGAGCTCAGTAAAAGAGCATCAAAATTCATTAAATACTATGATAATTAATTTATTGTCTGTGGATATTAAAAATAGGAGAAATGTATCAGTTTGTTGTGTTCTTTGCTGGATTAATGGGATAGGCTAGTCATGGCTATTGGGAGTAATACAACACATTAACACTTGAAGACATGGTTGCATCTCTGCTATCATAGGAAAGGAGACATAAGAACATGGAAGGATCAACCAAACATTCCTTAGTGGTGATACCGATTGACATAGGTAAAATTAGATTCTCTAGTCGATGGTCTAAGTCGAAGGGTAAATCTAAATCCCTGATTCAGTTGATGAGAAGACGTTAGAAGTGTGGTAAAGTTGGGCATTACAAAAGGGATTGTAAGTCAAAGGCTAGTGAGAAAACGCAGGGATATGATGGAAATCAGTCGACTAAAGATCCATATAAAAGAGACATGTATCTGTCATCGAATAATACATAATCAGAGCATGATGTTTGGTTGATCTACTTAGGTGCATCTTTTTGTATGACACCTCACAAGGAATGGTTTTGTGAGTATGAGAAATATGAGGGAAGATATGTATTCTTGGGGGATGAATCAAAAACCAAAATTGTTGGATGAGGAAGAGTTCGACTGATGCTACAAGATGGGAGGTGTAAAATCCTTCCAAGTGTTCTAGATATTCTGGTTTTAGTGAGAAATATAATATATGTCAGTAAAATGAGTGATGTGGGGGTGCACACTCTATTTCAGAAGGATACATGAAAAATGGTATTGATGAAAGAAGTTCATATTGGAACCATGTACATGTTGATGGGGAATGTTGAATCAATGGAATGCAACAACATTGCTATCCTTGAGGTTGACTAGACTTGAAGTAACTCAATTGAAACCAAATCAACTATAATCGACTCAACTATTTCTCATCGAATTGACCCAACCATGTTATGGCAGCAGAGGATGGGACATATTGAAGAAAAATGTCTTCATGCTATGCACAACAAAGGTATGGTAAAATATTTTCCAAATTGTAAGTTAGAAGTCAATTTTTGTGAACATTGCATATATGGAAAAAACAATCATGTGAGATTCACATTTGGAGCTACAAGGGAAAAAGGGATTCTGGAATTGATACATGGTGATGTGTTTGGGATTGTATTGGTCCCATCACTATGTGGATCTCTATATTATGTTTCCTTCATAGATGATTTATCTAGGAAGACATTGTTATGTTTCCCGAGGAAGAAATATAATATTATCAGCAAGTTCAAAGAGTTTAAATATCTTGTGGAAAACTAGACAGAGAAAAATATCAAGGCGATGAGAACTGAAAATGGAGGTGAATTATGTTGTAAAGAGTTTGAGCATTGCTGAAAGCAATATGGAATAACATGCAAAAATACCACACCATACATCCCATAGCAAAATGGAGTTGCTAAGAGAATGAATAAAACGTTAATGGAAAAGGCGAGGAGTATGCTTAGTAGTGTTGGGTTCACACAAGAATTTTGGGAAGAGATAGTTGAAACTGCATGATATTTGGTAAATAGGTCTCCTTCATCAATTATAGTAGACTCAACTCCACATGAGGTATGGTTTGGAAATAAGTCACAGCTTTCACATCTCAGAGTTTTTTTGTTGTGATTCATTTGTGCGTGTTCCCAAGGAAAGGAGGAACAAGTTGGATACAACAAACACATGTATTTTCATTAGGTACAAGGATGGAATGAAAGGATATAAGTTGTGGGATTTGGTATTGAGTAAAATGGTTTATAGTCGAGATGTGATCTTTAGGGAAGTCAGAGGAACTTCCAAGATTGAAGAGGCTGGAATGAAGAAAGAACCAAAGAAACTGGTATTTGATCTAAGGAACGAAGAACATGATCCAGACAAGTCGACTGAATCAGATGAAGAGGTGGAACAANGGATTAATGGGATAGGCTAGTCATGGCTATTGGGAGTAATACAACACATTAACACTTGAAGACATGGTTGCATCTCTGCTATCATAGGAAAGGAGACATAAGAACATGGAAGGATCAACCAAACATTCCTTAGTGGTGATACCGATTGACATAGGTAAAATTAGATTCTCTAGTCGATGGTCTAAGTCGAAGGGTAAATCTAAATCCCTGATTCAGTTGATGAGAAGACGTTAGAAGTGTGGTAAAGTTGGGCATTACAAAAGGGATTGTAAGTCAAAGGCTAGTGAGAAAACGCAGGGATATGATGGAAATCAGTCGACTAAAGATCCATATAAAAGAGACATGTATCTGTCATCGAATAATACATAATCAGAGCATGATGTTTGGTTGATCTACTTAGGTGCATCTTTTTGTATGACACCTCACAAGGAATGGTTTTGTGAGTATGAGAAATATGAGGGAAGATATGTATTCTTGGGGGATGAATCAAAAACCAAAATTGTTGGATGAGGAAGAGTTCGACTGATGCTACAAGATGGGAGGTGTAAAATCCTTCCAAGTGTTCTAGATATTCTGGTTTTAGTGAGAAATATAATATATGTCAGTAAAATGAGTGATGTGGGGGTGCACACTCTATTTCAGAAGGATACATGAAAAATGGTATTGATGAAAGAAGTTCATATTGGAACCATGTACATGTTGATGGGGAATGTTGAATCAATGGAATGCAACAACATTGCTATCCTTGAGGTTGACTAGACTTGAAGTAACTCAATTGAAACCAAATCAACTATAATCGACTCAACTATTTCTCATCGAATTGACCCAACCATGTTATGGCAGCAGAGGATGGGACATATTGAAGAAAAATGTCTTCATGCTATGCACAACAAAGGTATGGTAAAATATTTTCCAAATTGTAAGTTAGAAGTCAATTTTTGTGAACATTGCATATATGGAAAAAACAATCATGTGAGATTCACATTTGGAGCTACAAGGGAAAAAGGGATTCTGGAATTGATACATGGTGATGTGTTTGGGATTGTATTGGTCCCATCACTATGTGGATCTCTATATTATGTTTCCTTCATAGATGATTTATCTAGGAAGACATTGTTATGTTTCCCGAGGAAGAAATATAATATTATCAGCAAGTTCAAAGAGTTTAAATATCTTGTGGAAAACTAGACAGAGAAAAATATCAAGGCGATGAGAACTGAAAATGGAGGTGAATTATGTTGTAAAGAGTTTGAGCATTGCTGAAAGCAATATGGAATAACATGCAAAAATACCACACCATACATCCCATAGCAAAATGGAGTTGCTAAGAGAATGAATAAAACGTTAATGGAAAAGGCGAGGAGTATGCTTAGTAGTGTTGGGTTCACACAAGAATTTTGGGAAGAGATAGTTGAAACTGCATGATATTTGGTAAATAGGTCTCCTTCATCAATTATAGTAGACTCAACTCCACATGAGGTATGGTTTGGAAATAAGTCACAGCTTTCACATCTCAGAGTTTTTTTGTTGTGATTCATTTGTGCGTGTTCCCAAGGAAAGGAGGAACAAGTTGGATACAACAAACACATGTATTTTCATTAGGTACAAGGATGGAATGAAAGGATATAAGTTGTGGGATTTGGTATTGAGTAAAATGGTTTATAGTCGAGATGTGATCTTTAGGGAAGTCAGAGGAACTTCCAAGATTGAAGAGGCTGGAATGAAGAAAGAACCAAAGAAACTGGTATTTGATCTAAGGAACGAAGAACATGATCCAGACAAGTCGACTGAATCAGATGAAGAGGTGGAACAATTAAATCTGGTAGTAAGAAGGTCTGAAATAATAAGGAAACCAATTGAAAGGTATAGTCTTCCTGATTTTCATTCAACATTTTTGTTATCTTCCACTGATGATGAGCCCAAGAGAGTCCAGGAGGCAGTCGACTTGACAGAGGGTAAACTCTGGAAGGATGTCATGGTTGAAGAAATGGAATCCTTTCACAGGAATGAGACATGGGATTTGTTCAAAATATCTAATGGAAAGAAATTACTTGGTAGAAAGTGGGTGCTCAAGGATAAGTTGAACACAACAGGTCAAGTCGAGAAGTTCAAAGTTTGACTGGTAGAAGAAGGGTATGCCCAAGTTGAGGGAGTCGACTTTGGTAAGATTTTCTCTCCTATTGCAAAATTAACTTCTATTAGAGTAATGATGTCTCTAGCTGCAACATTTGATATTGAGATAGAGCAAATGGATGTAAAGACAATGTGCCTAAATGGGGACCTAAAAGAAGAAATATCCATGAAATAGCCTAAAGGATTTGCAATAAAAGGAAATAAAGAGATGGTGTGCAAACTGAAGAGATCCCTTTATGTTCTAAAGCAATCATGAAAGACGTGGTACCAAAATTTTGACACATACATCCTTAGTTTGGGATTTGTGAGAAGCAAAGTTGATCAATATATATATATATATCAAGAAAGAAGGCAGGCATTTCATATATGTAACTTTGTATGTCAATGACATGTTGTTGGTTGGAAACAACATGGTTGCAATAAAGAAGGTGAAGATGAAACTATCCTCCAAGTTCTACATGAAGGATCTCGATGCCACTAACTTCACTATGAGAATAGAGATTAAGAGAGATCAGATAGTAAAAAAACTTTGGTTAAAACAAAGGAAATATATTGAAACAATCTTAAAACATTTCAACATGCACAAGTGCAAACTAATCAAAGTACCTATTAATGTAGGGGGAAAACTTACTATTGAGTAGTGTCCAAAGACACAGGGAGAAATAGAGGACATGGCACATGTTCCCTATTCTAGTGATGTTGGTAGTCTGATGTATGAAATGGTCTGTACTTGACTAGATATTTCCCATGCAATGGGAGTATTGAGTAGGTACATGTTGACACATAGGAAAGATAATTGCTTTGTTGTCAAGAGAGAATTTATGTACTTGTGTGTCACAAAAAAGTATGCAATCTATCACCAAGGGAAACCTTAAACTGGTAGAGAAGTAAAAGTACATGTCTTTGTCAACTCCAACTAGGCTATATATCTTGATCAGAGAAGGTCGACCAATGGATATGTGTTTAGATTGTTCAGTGGAGAAATCAGTGGGATGAGTAAGAGATAGGCGGTTGTATCCTTTTCGACAATAGAAGATAATACATGGTAGCCATCCATGCAAGAAAATAAGTCATACAGTTGCATAGACTATGTTCAGAGATTGGGTTTGAACAATAAGCTATGAGGATAAATTGTGACAGTCTGAGTGCAATTTTCTTGGCAAAGAACCCAACTTACCATTCTAGGATGAAGCATATTGATGTACAATACCATTTCATGAGGGACATGGTGGAAAAAAAGGAGGTGTTGCGGGAGAAGATACACACTTTGGAAAACATAAAAAACTTTTTGACCAAGTCTATGAGTGTTGTGAAGTTCTCTTGGTGTAGAGGGGCAATGGGCATTGTTTCATTGGGTTAGTGAATAGAGTTCATGTTCCCCTGTATTAGCAAATAAGACAACAAGTGAGAGAATGTTGGGTTGTTATATTCTTTGTAGTGGAAGAATAGTGTAACCCACTAGCTAGTCGAGGTGGATCGATTGTCTGGGTGAATGTTCAACTGGATGGATAAGTCAAGTCGATGGATAATTCGAAGGTCAAAGTGGTCGAGTGGCAGGCGACTGGAAGACCAACTAGAGGTCAATAGGTTGTTGACTAGTTCACAGCTGACTGAAGTTAGACTGGTAGTCGACTGTAACAAAATCCCAAGATTTGCAGGATTGCAATCAATTATCTTCATGTATTTGCAATCTATAATTGTTTCTAGTGTCAACGTCAATTCATTTCCTTATAATTGTATATAATTTTTTCATGCAATGTTGTATACAGAGTTGACATTTTCATGGGTTGTCAATGTACCACTTATTTACAAGGAGGTCAAAGTTTCTATTCTAATGTGTCACAATAACAAAGTTGTGAAATGAAATAACACCACTTAAAATCATTGTGCACCATATAAAGTGACTTCAAAAAAGGTTTTAAGAAATATCTAAAGTGTATATTGAGTACTAATAAAGGTGAAAATGGGTTTCAAAAGGAAGAAATGAGGTCAAAGGCTCTATTCTTTCCAACTCCAAATGAATTCTACAACCAAGTTTGATATAAAACAATAGTACTAAAAGATCCAACAATAGTACTAAAAGCTCCAAATCAACTCTAAACTTAGAGACGAATTTGGTAGAAGATAAATTAGTTAAATAGAAGCTTCTATGTTGATAGAATCTCACAAAATCATAAAGCCAATTTTCTCATTGATTGAGGTGAAATTTATTGTAATTGATTTTTTGGGTTCATGTATCTTTCCCAATAATCCATCAATTGCCAAAATTTCTCACTATAAAATATTGGAGGTTCAAATCAATGAGAGATTCAAGAGGAAAAAATAGAGTAAGGAGGCCATTAAAGGTTGAAGATCTACCTACAATCCCACTTTTTCTGCACAAAGAAAGTAATTCTTCTTATTCCATCATTCTTATTTTCTCTACATGTCAAAGAGGCTTATTGTAATCATTGTATGACTTTGAATACCATATTGGCTTAGGAACGTAACTTAGTTCCCTCCTAAGACTTGGTATGCTACATTTTGGAATATAATTTAATGAAAGATACCATAGCACAAGTGGTGAATCAACCCCCTTATAACATTTTAACTAAGCTTATAAGGAATGGTGGAGGACAGAGGTGAACTAACCCTCATTGCCATTTCCTTTCTTCTTGGAAACATTTTTATGTAATGGGTAGTAAGAAAAACCCAAAACCTGGCTAAATCAACTCAACCCTTGAATCTCATTTCTATTATTTATTAGAGTTGAGGATTTTTTTCATAAATTAGACTCTCAAGTATGTTTCACTTATAAAATAAAATATTCTAGTGGTTGTGTCTATTTGCTTCATAAATATACATTTAAAATGAAGAAATTTGATTTTAAATGATTTTTTTTGGAATCTACATTTATGAGAAAAAATTCATAAACAAACTTCTATAAATTAAGGAATTTAATTTTAAATGCTTTTTTTTTAATCTACATTCATAAGAAAAAATTCATAAACAAACTTCTATAAATTAAGGAATTTTCATGAGACATCTTCTCCAAACAAAAATTTCACAATTCTTCGAAAATTTAATAGAAATGGTTTTAGCAGAGCAGAATCCAGACGAGGTGTGAAAAATGAGATAGATATGGGTTGTTTATATAGCGTTTCCTGAAGCGGCAAGTTGAGAGTGAGTTGAGTAGAGGCGGTGCCTCTCTCCCAATCATAAATTTTTTATTTTTCAAACGTTTTATTTCTATTACGCAAATCCATCTCCACGGAATATGTGCAACAACATTGACTATCTATCGATTTGAAAAAGTAAATGTGGATGCTCACTTTTCTAGACGTGGCGGAGCGGGTGAGATAAGCATGTCTACTAAGTCTATCATGGACTAATAAATTAGAATAACTCATTTCCACTTATAGGTGCATGGAAAAACAATCGTTACATCTCCCCCTTTGTAACTAGAAAACTCGTTAGCTTTTTCAAAGCGAATCGTACACTTACACTTAAGAAAACGTGAGTAACACTCAACTAGAAGATATTGAACATAACAAAACCAATAATTAAAATATACTTAGTGTCATGTTCACACACTGTGTTTAGTCAAATCTTGCAATCATGCATCTTTTGAGGGTGCTTTTTACTTGGCTGCTTCGCAATATCAAGAATACTTCGTTTGGACTATGCTTCTGCCTCTTCACCAAAGATATTGGACTACGCCTCTTTTAGGCTCCTAGAATACTCCTCTATATACTTGTAGCAACTTCTTAAGAAAAGTAAAACATATTTCTTATTGAAACTAATCAACTTTTTAGCTTAATTGACACTTATTTAATGTATACTAGTAAATATATAGTTTTCATTTTTAAAATAATAAAACCTCAATAAGAATTTAAATGGTATAACATTGCTTAATTATTAAAACTTGTTGGCCTTCTTTCACCATTGAATAAAATATTACATTAAAATTTGTAAAAACTTTATCATTAAAATTTGTAAAAACTTTATCTTAAGGTAGTGTAGGTGCTCTATATATATTCAACAAGTTTAAAACATCTTAAATATAATTTCATATAATTCAAACTCAACCAATCATGTAAATTATTCAAATCTTGATATTTAATTTAGGGTTTTATCTTATTTGCTCAATCATATATCCTCATAGCTTCTATATTCACAATTCCAAAACTGAAAATAGAAGAATTTTGACCTACATTCCTTCCCAAGAGATTGTGATGTTAATATAAATTGAAAAACACAAATCTCTTGATTTACATAGATATTTTGAGATATTTATATAATGAATATCTATATCTATATATAAAAGAATAAATGTAAAACTTTGAATTAACTTTTTAAATATAAATAATTTTATTTTTTGAAAATTGTTATAAATATATAAGATATAAGATTAGTATATGTATTTTTAAAGCGATCAAAATATTAAAACATTATGCAAGAAATATTAAATGTTTATTTTGGTTATTTTTTAACTAAAAAAATATATTATAAGAATAAAAAAAATAATAATATTTTTTTAAAAATATATATTTATAATCCATAACATAACATATTAAAACAGAAAAACAAAATTTAAATTTATTATGCTTTATTTTATAGTATTAATTTTGTTATTCTAAACACAAGTCTAATTATGTCATAGGCGTCCTCCTATTGGAATCTGGGGATTAATCAACCTTTTAATCATAAATTTCAATATTAGGGTTGGCAATTGAAGATGCTGGTATATTCTTCGTCTTACTCTCTAATCAATGGATGAGATTTTGATAAATTAACCTCCGCTCATTTATAAGACGTACGTTTATGTGATTACTTTTTCACATTTACTAAATAAGATTAAAAAATTACTTACTTGCTCACCACCAGATTGCCATGTTCAATGATTAAGAAATAACCTGTTAAGCTGACAACGATTTACTAAATTATTATTACTGGACGGATGGGTATGGCAGCATGAACATTGGATGCCAATTAAAAAGTTTTACGCACCGTCATTTTTTTACCACAGGGCGGATGCTTATGGCCGCGTGGATGTGAAGTGGAGCGTTTCAACCTCCAATCTCCCCTCTGCACGGGTTTGAAGTGTTGGCCATGATTTCCATGGAGAATATGAAATGATTGCTTCTATCCGACATAATTCATTAAGATGGCCACAATTTCTACCAGGGCGGATGATTCGAAATAAGTACATGTTACATTTCAGAACCTGCGATGGTACACATGGCTGTCATTACATTTCAGAACTTGCGTTGGGAGGAGTGGGAATGGTGAGGAGTATTTACATTTAAGTCATGTATGAAGTAATTAACTTGCATATTTCTTGATTGTTGAACCTTCATATTCCTTTAGCAGAATCACTCACCTCTACCTGGATCATAATTCATCTATCGCTCACCTATCGAAGCCTCGCTGGAGAGTTCTTCTCTATGTATGGTAAGCCTGCCCCATCCTCTATTCATTTGCGTTTGTTTCGAAATACTTTGTTTCATTTGCATTTGTTTCAGTGAATAAGTTACATTTGCATTTCAATTTGCATGCTATTACACATCAAGCAAGGAGAAAGGAGAGTGCAACTGTGCATCAACAAAGAAGCGAGTGCACATCAACAAAGGAGTGAGGAGGTTCATTACCAATTCTTGCTTGTCCAGACTGCCAAACTTCCATTTCATTCAGGGATTTAGGTATGTTTTATTAAATCGTCCCTTCCTTTCAATTTAACCTATAAATTTTTGTTTCGCCTCTCTCGTGTAATTTGATTTCACATTTTTGTTTCGCCTCTCTCCTGTAATACGGCCTGAGCCTTTTAATTTATGTTTTAACTCTTTGGATTAAGTAACCTGGACGCTAGGGTTCTTAATTTTAAAACTACCAGACACTCCCTACCGATTAATCCAACCCCTTTTTAGTCTTTCCAAAGTAGTGCCCATTTACCAAAGAATTTATTTTTCAATACACTGCCTTCATTTCTTGTTATCTTTCTAGATACTAATAAGTATCCAACCCCTTTTTAGTCTTGCCAAAGAACTGCCCATTTACCCACCATTTTACTTGATTTTTTTTCATTTGTGTTCGTAAAAACAACCTAATGCTTATAAAAGCCCTGCAGGTTCATGCTAGAAATGACCTTTAACCAACAATGAGAAATTTAGTACATAAGTGAAAAATGAATGTATATGAATAAATGAAGAAGAATGTTAATCAAACTGCAGTTTCCAAATGTTATATCATATTGCACCAAAACCATAGACCATTGCATTCAATATCCCGTTGATTATTGTCGACCTAACAAAATACTTCTGTGGATATGGAAACGACAAATATGATATAAATACCATTTAAAGTTGATAATAAGGATGCTTCCCTGGAAGTCCATCTATGAGCCATCATAATGAACCAAAAATTCTCCAAAATATATGTGGTTGTCGATGGAATCATGAGCAAGCCATCAGAACAAATAAAATTCATAAAAACTATTTACTCTAGTGAAGTATTCAAATATAAGTATTATTGTTAGTTAGTTTACCACTTTGGAAGAGAGGGTTACTCGTGACAACAACCCCACCTCTACAAATCTTTAATTATAGATTTATAATATCTATATATTTAGATTTAATAATACAATGAATTCTATAATATTCCTACAATGAAATATATAATATTAACCAATTTCAATTAAATAAATGTATTTTTACCATTTCATTCAGGCATACCTATTCGGCTTCACATTTTCAGTGCATTGTTAATCATAATTTTAAATCTATCATCCATAGTTCAATTAATCTATGAATTAAACAATAGGAATCATCATACCTTATTAGTTTGTTTTATGAATCATAATGCTAGACATTCATTCTTTCTCACAATTAGTGAAACCATATATGGATAAAAAAAACGAATTGTCAATTGTCCCTGTCACTGCTTTTTAGCTGCCAAGTGAAACCATATATCATACATGGATACAATATGTTTTATACATTTTACAAATACAAAAATAAAAAACCTAGCAGCTAGGGTTCTTAATTTTAAAACTACGAGACACTCCCTACCGATTATCCTCTAGCTATTATAAAAGATATAAAAATATCTTCTAGATAATATAAAAGATATAGTAACTCTTTCCAATATTATAATCCTAATAGTAAGCATTGAAACATAATTGAAGAAGGTAGGTTAGCCTCCCATGAGTCATACGATGTGCTTTCAAGGAATCACTAATACAACATGATTGAAGGAATGAATGTAACAATTTATTGCATATTACAATCTTGAAATCTTGGTGATAATAATCAAATTAAAAATGAGAACTTATATAAATTCTAAAAATTTATATAAAAAGTAAAACTCTGGAGCATTGAATTCAGGTGATCAATTTTATATTCAGTATTATTGTCCACGAGAGAAAGTAATTTATTTCCCAGAGTAAAAAACCCTAATCCATGAGATACCATAATGATCAAATGCAATCTCCTTTTTACATTAAGTTAAATTAAAAAGGATAAAATACCTTTTGTAATTAACTCACAAAATCCATATTTTTCCAATACCCACATGATAGTTTTCACTTTGTTCAAAGAGAATGAGAGGTTTTGCTGGTAGAAATGATCTTGGACCACCGTTGGGCACTGCTTTTTGCTACATCAAGAATGAGATTGATGACCAAAACGATAGCGATGAATCGATCAACTTGACACTGGATGGACATGGAGCAAGTAGAACAACAATGAATGAAATAAAGAAAATTTCAGGAAACCTTGAGTTGTGTTTAAATAACATTGTACAGTGAGGAACCGTTGGAATGTTTTAAAATCCAATTCCTATCAGTGACATAAACATTTAAAATTGGTAGATATTTATTATGCTTATGTAGAATTTGAATAAAATTTAACGTACTTGATGCAGGGTTGTTGGATAGGACGACAGGGCCAAGTTGTTTGATTGTTTTAAAATCCAGTTCCTATTAGTGATTTAATATTGGCAAATATTATCACTGATTTAATGTTGGCAAATATTATATATGGTATAGAATTTGAATAATGTTTTCAGTAGGATTTTTTTTTTGGATATGAGCAGAAGACAAAAACCATGTGATTGCATCATAAATATAAATATATGGTATTTTCCCTTGTTTTCCTGTGTCGTTATAAATTGGGCAACCATTAATGCTACGTTATGATTCAAATCAAAAATAAACAAACTCAAGAAAGGAAGGATATGCAGAGCTAGCAATCCACCATCTACCTTTATCATTTTAAAAACACATTACAAATAAGTTTATGGAAGGAACAACATAGCAATGACAATAGAAATAGATATGGAGGTGATCTCAATAGAAATAGATATGGAGGTGATCTGAATGATCTAGCAGTGAGCAAATATATGGTCTCTGTCAATTCCGAAAACCTTTCACCTTAGATTCCAAAATCAAGACTTAAAACTTACCTCATTGTAATTAAATTGACAACTATAAAATGAATTCGCTTGCATATATTGAAATAAATGGGTTATCATTATTAGGGTTAG